>SCDZ01000538.1:0-68757 GCA_004143845.1 Drosophila lacertosa | reverse complement strand
TTAAAGTTGGATGATATATCGATTTAGTGTTAAGTGAATGTAATGTGGTCTTTTGTGGTTATGTTAGTTTTTGTGTTTTTTTTTGTTTTTTTTTTTTTTTTTTTTAATAATGTGGTGAATAAAAAATAAAGTTGAAAGATATGTAGAAAATTGTATAAAAAAATAAGAGAGCAGCTAGCTTAAAGTTATGTAAAAAGAATATATATATATATAAATATAAATATACATATATATATATATATATATATTTATAGGGAGAAGAGAGTTGGGGAGAGAGTTTGGGTAAAGCGGAGTTCATTAAAGTTGGATGATAAATCGATTCAGTGTTAACTGAATGTAAAGAGGGCTTTTGTGGACAGGACAGATCTGGTGCCCATTTGAGACCAGACCTTAAATTGATTCGTTGATATATATTATTTCATGTTATGCTTTTAATTTAGTGTGTGTGTTTCACTCACCGAGATCCTGGCAACGATCGCCTGTGAAGCGCGCCTTGCACTGGCACTCCACGTAGCCGCTGCTGCCCAGATAGCATGTCTCGGTATTCTCCTCCTGGCACGGACAGGTGCGACACTGGCCGTTATCGTCGCGATAGTGCATAGGGGCGCAGTTCTCGCACGAGTTGCCCGTGTAGGCGGCTGGGCACTGGCAGACCTCAATGTCGATGGCATGCTCGGCGCCCGGCTGGGCCAGCTCCACGGACAGCTCCAGGGTCACGTCGCGTATGGAGGTGCGTGAGGTGGGTATTTTGGGTGTGGCGCGTATTAGCAAGTGCTCGACATTGGTGAGCACGCTCATGATGTCGCTGCGTGTGGCGGGCACGGCGCTGCCGCGATCCAAGCGCTGCCACTGATCGTCCTCGCTAAGCAGAACGCTGTACTCATCGAGATTGGCGTCCTCGGCCGGTCGTGACCAAATCAAACGTATGCCGTTGCCAATGAGCACCACATCGTTGCCGGGCTGGAAGGGTCCGTACGAATCGACCTCCAGCGTGTAGTTCAGACTGCCGCCGTAGGCGTGCAGCTGATTGCCCTGAACATTGCCGCGCAGGCTCCAGTATTTGGTCGTGTAGGATATGTAGGTGTAAGTGTACATATTGTTGGGTATGTCCATGATCAGGTTCTTGTCGTCCATCTCCAGCTGCTGGCCGTACTCGTCGGTGATCAGCGCCTTGTTGGCAATGAAGTCTACGGCGATCAGCTGGCGGAAGAGCGACGCCGAACGGCACTGGCTCGCCTGGCCGGAGCAGAAGCACTCCTTGCATCCATTCGGATTGTATGGGGTCAGGCCGAAGGTGCCCTCGCGACACTGGTCACAGCGACTGCCCACCACATTTGGCTTGCAGTAACAGTTGCCACCCTGGCAGCTAACCGTGCCGTCCGCGTTGCACCAATTGCATTCGCGCTGACTGTCCGGATCCGGTTGCGGTGGCTGCGGCGGCTGTGGTCCATTGTTATCCGGCTGGCAGTCGTAGCTCGAGCCGCGGGTGGCATCACCTATGTAGCCGGCGGCGCAGCGGTCGCAAGTCTCGCCCTCGGTATTGTCGGCACAGTTCTGTTTGACGGTAAAAGAACAGGTTACAAAGTGGAAGATAAGGTCTTGTGTACAACGTTTCAACTATTGCGACATTTAGCGACGTTTAGCTATTGCGACAGATATATAATGTGTTTCTTCTTTGCTCTACCTTAAACAAGCAACTTTGAAAGATATACTTTTAATTCTCTAAACTTAACAATTCTACTCTGCAGTACCTTTCATAACTCAGCTGTATTTTACACCTACTAACAATACTCTAGATACATTCCTGTAGTGTCCTATACTAACACGAGCACTACCCAATACTGCCTTTATGAACTTAAGGTACCATACTCTACACTGCCTTACATCTATTCTACAATTCTATAATAAGCTACACTACCTTACTAAACATTGAATCAGACTTCCAACTTTAATTTGTGCACTACACAACACTATCATTTTTCACCAGCAGTACAATACTCTACTCTGCTCTACCTTATATTTACCAGCTCTACTCCACAGTACTCTACACTACCCAATTTTAAATTGATCCACACTTCACTGCAGTACTCCAGATGCATTACATAACAGTATCCTTAAAGACCACTCTACCCTACTCTGGTCTGAGCTACCTTACACCAACTAGCCCTAGCCCACAGTACTCTATTTTAAAACACTTTCCTGCTGCACTTCCGACCACTACAGTTACAAGCGCACAGTATATACGTTTTCTCTAACTACCGCCTTTATCAGTTAAGCTAAGATGTTGGCTAGTCGAAAGAAGTACAGTGGGTAGAAAATCACTAGAAAATTCAGTCATTTAGGGACCTCTCTGTTTGGATTTAAACACTTACCAGACACTCGCCAGTCTCGCCGTCACACTGCGAGGAGTGGCCATGGCATTCGCAAGGTTCGCATAGGCCCAGATATAGACCCGCCTCGGGATTGCGCTTGTAGCCGGGGCTGCAGCGTTCGCACGAGAGTCCAACATAGCCCTGCGGGCAACGGCATTCCTCGACTTCGTAGGCGCGCTGTGAACCAACGTTGGTGCTGGTGGCAATGTCCATGGCAACGTGCTTAAGGGTGCCCTCCTTGGTGCTGGTTGTGTACGTGGCCTTAATGTAAATGGCATCGATCTTGCTGAGCGCCATCAGGAGATGCTCGCGATTGGCCACCTGGCCGTCGTTACGCTGCCAGGCGCTCTCGATGATGGGCACAGCATACGAACTGGACGTGCTGGGGCTGACGGCAGATTTGCGGTAATGGATGAGAGTGACGTCTTCGGCGCTCTTAATGACCACATCGGGTGCGCTGTTGCGCGACATCTGGCCGCCGGGCAGTGGGCTGTAGCTAATGGTATAGTTGATCCGTCCGCCGTACGCGGTCAGCTTGTTGCCCAGGAACGGTGCGGGCAGGCTCCAGTACAGTGTGTCGGCGCTGTAGTCCGAGTTCGAACGGAAGCTAATCTCGTAGGAGTTCGTTTCGAAGGCCACCGGCTGTGGTGCAACACTTGTATAATCGCGAATCAGCTGGAAGCCGTGCGGTGCCCGTGAGCGTCCAAAGTTACTGCTAATCTGTTCGCGATACCACGAGGTGCTGGTACAGTCGGCCTCCAGGCCACTACAGAAGCACTCAATGCAGCCCGTATAGGTGAACGAGTTCAGATGGAAGCTCTTCGGTGCGCAGGTATCGCAGCGATCGCCGTTGACGAGCCCCTTGCAGTGGCAGCTACCGTTGCTGTATTGATTGTAGGTGCCGTCGACGTTGCACGACGACTCGGGTGTCTTGTGGCAGGCGCCGCCGGGGGCCAATGGGTTGCCCTGGTAGCCTTCGGCGCAGCTCTCGCAGCGACGGCCGACATAGCCCTCAAAGCAATTGCAGACGAAGTCGCCGTCGGGGCTCAGCTGGCAGCCATTGGCAAAGTTGTTGCTGCCGCTCTGCGGGCAGGGGCATTCGCGGCAGGGGACGCCACGGCGTGGATCACCGTAGGTGCCAGCGGGGCAGGGTTCGGGCACAAAGGGTACGCAGCGACCCAGCCAGGGACCGCCCGGTTGACGGACGTAGCCGGGTGCGCAGCTCTCGCAGGAATCGCCAACGTAGCCGGGCGGGCAGTTGCACTTCTCTACGAGGGAAGCGCTGCCGAGTCCTTGGTCGGAGGTGCCCGCCGAGTCCATGGCAATGTTCACCAGCTCGACCTCACGTGCCACCGCGTCGATGTAGCCCAGGCGTATCAAAATGTTGTCCACATTTGCCAATATCATCATGATCTCCTCGCGGGTCGCCTTGCGTCCGTCGGGTTTCAGCCAGTTGGCGCTGGGCAGGAAGCTAACACGAACCTTGTTCGACTGATTGGGCTGGGTGCGTACACGATGGGTTAGAATGAAGCCATTGCCGGTGATAATAACATCGGGTCCAGAGACGACGCGTCCATTGCCCACATAGCTAATCTCGTACTTAAGCTCGCCGCCGTACGACTTCAGCTGGTTGCCCATGTACTCGCTGGGCAGGGCCAGGTAGGGTGTCTCGCGGCTGTTTGACTGGACGTCGGAGGCACGGAACTGAACGCCATGATGCAGATTGAGCAGACTATGGCCCGACGCATCGTTGATGACGATCTGTTGATATGGCGTCAGATCCACGCTGACCACGCGATGCGACAGAATTGGCGGCTGAATGGCATACGTAAAGAGATTGGCGCTTTCGCAGGAATTGGCCACGCCAAAGCAGAAGCACTTGATGCACTCCGCACTGGAACGGGCCAGCATATTGAAGAAGCCAGCGTCACAGTACTGATTGCGATCAGGCGTCACCTTAACAATGGTGTCGGGCGTCACGAAGTGCGTGCCGCGCGTATTGATGATCTCGCAGGAGTAGGCACCGCTGTCGGAGTACTGCATGTTGGGGCAATAGAGATCGCCGCGGCCGCCGGAGCTGCGCGAGACGCACTTGTCGGGCACATGGCCCCAGTTGAGGCGCCACACAATTGTCGGCACGGGCACACCGGTCGCTGTGCAGGTCAAATTGAGGGGTTGGCCCTCCAGCAGCGATTGCATGGGTGGCGGTGGGCGAATGGGCACGGGCACCACTGTAGGACAAGGCAAGCCAATTAATATCTGGTTGTCTCTCTCTGTTTTGGGGTATACTTACTGCAACCGAACTCGTCGCTGCCATCGCGACAATCGTTTACGTCGTCACACTGGAAGCTCTTCGGTATACAATGACCGCTGGAGCATTGGAACTCGTTGTAGCGACAGGGCGCACCGCTGGGCTCTGGGTCGCAGGATTCCTCGTCGGAGTTGTCACCGCAGTCGTCTTCGCCGTCGCAGCGCCAGGTGCGTTCCACGCACTTTGAATTGCTGCAGAGGAACTGATTGGGCTGGCATTTACGTCCCTGGCTGCAGCTGTGCTCATCGGATCCGTCCGAACAGTTCGGCACTCCGTCACAAATGCTCGACTTGTCAATGCATTCGCCGTTCATGCAGGTGGCCTGGTACTCGTTGCAGGCTGTTGGCGGACGGTTTTCAAGGATATTGACTGTGAAAGAGTTGAACATTGTTTTAAAATCTGTTTTCTTTTTGGTTGAAAGGACGTTGAATCCAAGCACTGACAACCGCTTACCAGCATCGAATCCAAGCGGCATTGGTTTTAAAATATATATTAAGAATTAGCTTAAAATCAGTTTACTTTTGGGGAGCTGGACTTGTTTGAGGGTCAATAGATATGGCTAATATATCAAACATATTTGAATTAAAGGAAAGAAACAACATCTAGAAAAGCTTTGCTTCTTTTCTTTAAGTTTAAGTTGCGTTGATTTTAAGAGGTTTTCTTAAGAGGTTATCTTAAAGTTAGGGGTTAACTAGCCCATATTCAATTAATTTATGTATTGTTTCTTTGCTACAAAGACCCAGTCCAGCTCCAGGAAGGAGGCTCTTTAAAATGCGTGGCGTTTACCTAGTCCAAAGAATTCGAGATCAATGTGTGGCACAGTGCCATATTTGATGCGACTCGATTTGGGCTCCTCGTATTTATGTTCGCCCCAAGCTGCGTCCAATCAAGTGCGATTCCGAGTGTTTAACTTATGACTTAGCCAAGATCTAGCTTATTATCGATTACTTACAACGTTCGACATTCAGATGAACGGTGACCTGTTGACCCTGAACGTAGGCTGGATAGCCGACAGCTTCGCAGATATAAGTGCCAGAATCCTCCACCTAGAAGGAAGCATAGTACAGATGTATAAGGTATATGCCGATGTTAAAATTAAACTTACGCGTATATTGGGTATTTCCAGGCGACCGGCCTTATCGGTAAAGCCGACGGGCAGCTGGCGACCGCCAGGACGTGTCCAGCGGACCTTGGCACGGGCAGGACCCTCGTCACGGCAACGGAAGATGACCTCGCGACCTGTGCACCACAACAAGATTATTAGACAGGATTAAATGTATATGTATATCTATATCTATATTAAAATCGGGAGCATTTCGAGCAAATTACTGGATCTAAGTACAATCACTTTGTGTGGGTTGTGTGGGGTTTTGTACATAATTGTGGTTTTGATCTAAGGTTTCTAGCGGGTGGGTGCCATGACAGCCATAGTAACAGTAATGCTAATTATAATTGTAAGAATTTCGACAGAATGTACAACGCCGGACCGATTGCCAATTGCTGTGGTGCAGTGGTGCAGCGGTAAGAGATACGAGACGAGTGTCAACTACATACATACATATACAATATATAGTGTGTGTGTTTGTGTGTGTAGTTAGGCCAACTTACCCTCCCTAATATATCCTGCAGGTATTTTTTTATATGGGTTATGTCATTTTTGTTGGGGTTAAGCATTAAAAGTAATGGTAGAACATTATGTTGAGTCGAGTAAAAAACGTTTTATCATTGCGAAACAAAGTGAACAAATTGGAAACGAGAACTGCGCTTCGAAAGAAATCGAAGCTAATTGTAAAGCCTTGTAAAGAAAAGATCTCCAGTTCAAGGAGGATGACAACGAGTTATCGATATCGTTTATTGCAAAACAATACGTTAAATTGGGACTAAGGTGTCGATAACCGATAACGAAACCGTTTACCGATAGCAGACAAGGAGATATTGAGAACTCTTTTTGACAACGTTAGATTGTAAGAAACGTTTAGTGATAGCAGACTATATATAATCAATATCACTTATCGATAACTTATGAAGTTATCGATATCGATTATTGATAGTAAAAATACTGTACGCATTGACGAATATCTAGTGTTTGTAATTGATTGTAATTGTAATTGAAGGACAACGGTTATCGATATATTCCATAGATAACACAAAATAAGCAATCGATGGCGTTTGTTGGTTAAATTACAATTGTATATCTACATCGATTTTCGCTTAAGTATGAAGTTTATCGATAGCAAACACTTACACTTACTCTGAAAAGATTATTGATATTCAGAATGGTTAGCGATAACAATTTGAAATCGTTCCTTTGCAAGGCATTTACTTAGCTAGTTTTTCTAAACTCACACCCTTGTTTAAACATAAGAGGCATTTTTGGGTATCGGCTCTATACTCACTCTCTTTGATGATCTGACTATCGGGATAGGTTTTCAGGTTCAGTTGACTGCGTCCAGTTGGAGTTGGCTCAGCAGCTGTGAAAGAGCAAATCAAAGACGTGTGTTAGTCCATTAAATAACGCTAAAGTATCCAATTAGACATGTCAGTAATAGAAAAATTGATGTAAAAGACCTGAAGAACCCTCAACCGTTTAGTACTTAGGTAGGTTAAGATTGTAGAGAGGATGTTGTTCTTGTTGTTGGTTGTGGTGGGGTTAGTTTAGCGGGTCGTCGACCACTTACTGTCGATTTCATTTGTGATGGGCTCACAGTCCAGCTCATCGCTGGCATCGTATGGACAATCGATAACCCCATTACAACGCAATCCGAGCGACACGCAATGTCCGCTCTCACAGCGAAAACTTGTCGGTGGACAAATGAGCCGCATCGGCAACGGTGTGGTTGTCAGCGCCGGCACCACCACAGTGGTTGTAGTGGCTGGAGCGGGTCTGCTGCTAGCTGAATGAGGACCTTATATGACGATCAATCGAATAATCGATCAATGATGATGATGACGATGATGATGAATGTGCGCTGCTTGGTTTATGCTAAGTCGGCATCTAGTTGGCTACTTACCACAATTGTGCTCGTCGGAGCTGTCCTGGCAATCGGTTTTACCGTTGCAACGCACCGCGAGGCTAACGCACTGTCCGTTGCGGCATCGGAACTGATTCGGCTGGCATTGGGATAGGTCGCAGCTCTCCTCGTCGGAGCCGTCAATGCAGTCGTGATATTGATTGCAGACAACATCCTGGGAAACACAATCGCCGTTGCGGCAGCGGAACTGATCGGCGGCACAGCCTGCGAGTTACGAAAGGACACGCAATTATTAAAACAATTCTCAAAAGCAAAACGATTTTTAGCTACGACTTTACGCAGTTCAAAGCTAGGCACAAATATAAGAATTTGTTGTAGAACAAAAAGAGAGAAAATCAAATAATATATTTTTTAAATAGATATTTTGAGGAAGAGTGCATACACATGTGTGTAACTCGTAACTTGACTCAAATATATTCTAGGGTATATGCATGCAAAGTGTCTTAGATACAAACTTAGATTGCTTTACGAGCTAAAATAGAATATAGATCTAGAGCTAACTACTTTAAGTAAATTGGCGGAGGGGGGCGTAACAAAAAGGTACAACTAATTGATAGCGAAAAGAAATTTGGTGAATTTGTTTTTTTGTTTATTAACCAATACAGTTCTGTTCATCGGAAAAGTCTTTGCAGTCGTAGAAGCCATCGCAGTGCTGTGTTGCATTTATGCAAAACTGTCGATCGTAGCACAGGAACTCGTTATCCTTGCACTGAGTACCTGTTTTTTTTTTTTTAAATTTAATATTATTTTTGTTTTATTTTTTTTTTGGTGCATTTTGGCAAAGAATTTGTTAAAAGCGTAAAAAAATAGATAGAAACATGTGAAAGAGACACATTTAAAAAATAGAGTACAATCATTTACAAAAGGCGCATTGCAATTTTTTGAGTGTATAAAAAGTGAAGTGAGTGAGAAAAACAGAAAGAGTAGGTGAGAGTGAGAGTGAGAGTGAGAGAGAGAGAGAGAGAGACAGCACAACGTAGATCAGCAACTTAAGATATAAGCACATTTAACACATAAACATGAACATGATCATCAATCATAATCAATCAAGCAAATGAAAAAACTATCTTAACGTGCCTGTTTTTTATTCTGTTTTTAAAATTCTGTTTTGAACACTGTGCTATAAATTGAGTACCCATTAAACAAAAATTTAAAAATTACAAATTTAAGCTTTGGATTTTAAATACTCTTGTCATAAATGTTTAAACATTTATGAAGTAGCTAAAATTTATGCAAAATTTTGTGTATCTTACAAAAAAGTCTTTATTTATATATATATGATTATATATTTTAAGCTGGCATTAGTTATTTTTAATTTAATTATTGTACACATTTCTTGTATTTAGCGTAAATTACTAAATGATGTTTGGTTGAGTTAAGCGAAAGGATTTCTTTAAAGAACACTTGTAAAAATCTCATTTGGCTTTAAGTTTTTTTTTTTTTGAATGATTTTTGTTTTTATGTTATTAAAATTGTTATAAAATGTGACACAATTAATTTCAACTTAAGTGACTGTTAGCAATAAAAAACAAGAATCCGCAATCAGTTTAGATAAACAAACGGAGTTGGCTAAGCAGCCAATTATCTATTAGTGAATTCCAAATAATATATCCAAATATATTATTTATATCTATACTAGCAGTCTAGCATAGCAGCGATTAAGCATATACAATTTATATACATGAATAAAAAAAGAGAAAATATTAAGCATAAAATGCAGATTTTTGTCTTTTATTTTACTCAACAGTGTGTCCTATACTTGTACAATAAAGGCTTCTTTCTATGACTGTGTTTGTTTAAAGAGTTTCGATAGTTGTTTTTTTAGCCCTATCCCTAAAACAAATCTTGTTAGCTTCCTTTGCTAACATCCTAGCGATTCTTGATCATTATTTTCGTTGTGATGTGTTTGTGAGTGTGTGTGTGCAAACGTGTGTAGTTGATGAGTTTTGAATGGGTGTAGATGATTGAGTGGCACATTGAAAAATGAAAAAACTTACAGTTGAGCTCATCGGAGTTGTCTTCGCAATGACGATGGCCGTCGCAGCGTTCGTTCTCCGTGTAGCACCTGCCACTGGGGCATTTGTGCTGGGCACAGGGCAGCTGGTCGTGGGCGGTGGAAGGATGACGCTGGGCATGCAGATGGCAATCGCGCTCGTCGGTGCGATCGTGGCAATCGATGTGGCCGTTACAATATATCGAACGATTGAAGCATGAGTCATCGCAAAAGAATTGATCGCGTCGGCAATCGTCGGGTTTGAGGCGATTGGTGGCTATGATTGCGATTGCGTTTGCATGCGATGGGTGTTGATATCGTTATCGTTATCGGTATCGATAGCAGATAGATTGTGTGATGCGTGTTCGTAATGGTTTTTGTTTATGTGTTTGTTTAGTGTAACAGGAAAGAGAGACAAGAGAACAGAATAAGCAATGCTTGTTATGACAGAAATTGAGTTGAGTTCAATAAAGCGACAAAACACAATCTCACTTAATCGCTAAAAAACATACAGACGTAATACAAACCTTTCGCGATACATTAATCGAAACGCTAAGTGCTTGCTTAACTTACAAGTAAAGAACAATAAAACTTATGTCTAATATAGGGTTAGGTGGATTTGGTAGGGTAGGGTTTTTTTTTTTGGTTTATTATCGATTTGGATGTTTAAGAGAATTGTGGTGATTTTGAATGGAGGGATCAATTGTGTGTATTGGTTTTTGTTACCCTTTCCCAAGCAATTTGCGGGCGATTCATCCGATTCGTCCATGCAATCGACATTTTCGTCACATAAAAAATCGCTGTTAATGCATTGAGAGTTTGCGCATTGCCATTGATATGGTTGACAGGTTTTAATTGTCGTTGTTGTGTTTCTAAAATTCTTGTCGCCAGCTGTATGTGTGTGTGTATGTTTGTGTTTGTATGTATATATGTGTGTGTGTTTGGCGTTTGTTATTTGGCCAAAAGGATAACAAAACGAACGGGAAATAACAAACGTGAAAGAAAAAAAACGCATGAGCATTACAAAAAATATGCAAAATGTTTGTGAATTATGAGAGCAATAGAGAGAAGGAGAGAAAATATGAGAGAGAGAGAGAGTAGAAGAAAGCGATAGAGACAGAAGAGTGCAGTAACTGGCATCTTGTCCATCAGTAAGAACAAAATAAGTGCAATGACAGCTGTAATCGATAGTTATTTATTGTTATAGAAAAGATTTTTAAATGCATAAAAGGCTCGACAGCCCATTCATATTGATAAAAAACATAACTTAAACCGCGAGCAGTGAGCTCTAGTTGTGATACTGCATTAAAAGCTGAATGATAATACAAAAACGACCAATTTACTAAAGTTTATCGAAAGTTATCGATAACAAATTGTTTAAAGAGATTATTAAAAAATTAAAATAGACCGCGTATAACAAAAATAGCAGTTGCAACAACTACTCGTGAAAGTTATTGATACTTATCGAATGTTATCGATTTATAATTTAATCACTTTAAGTTTTTGTTATAGAAAATATGTGTGATAAGTAAACAAATTTAGAGCTACATAAAAGGGTGATCGATATTTATCGATTAGCAGAAAATTGCAAGGTTGGAAATATTTGTTTGAGGAAAAGTAAAATAACAAAATTGTAATTGTTACCCGGACAATCGCGCTCATCGATGCCATTGTCGCAATCGAAGTGACCATCGCAACGCAGCGACAAATCGAGGCAGGCCCCGTTGCAGGCAAACTGAGAGGGCGCACAGTTGCCGTTGCCTTCAAAATGCAAATATAATGTGTGAAAAGATCAACAATAATAATAATCAAAGACTAGGCGCTACCAAATACGACAGTGACAAAACTACCAATAAAAAGAAATAGGAGTTTAAATTATATACTTCTACGTTACAGCTACAATTGCAAGTGCACCGCGAGAAAGCGTGTGTGTGTGTGTGTGTGTCTGTGGGGTAGGTGTTGGATTGTGAGTAATTTGTATGTGTTTGCTTACCACAGTTGTGCTCATCGCTGGCATCGGTGCAATCGTCGATGCCATTGCAATGCAATTTGCCCGCAATGCAATCACCAGTATTGCAGCTGACAATCGAACGATAAATATATCGTTTATCGATAATGATGTTGATGATCGTGTTAAGTGATGTAAAGGTGCGTTGAGTGTATGTTTGTGCATAGGAAAAGAAAACATAAGAAGAAAGAGAAGTGTGTGTGATCGATAAGTGCGGCTGGGCACGTGTTGGCTACCGATCAATCAATCAATTGATCGATCGACCGATCGTGTCTTACAGATAGGCATCGTCGCGACAAGTGGTACAGTTGCGTTCGTCGCTGCCATCGTTGCAGTTGACAATACCGTTGCACAACTGATCGATAGGCATACAATAATCTGCGCATTTGAATTCATTCTCTAGGCAATGGTCTGCAAAATGATCATGATCGTGATTATGAGTGAGTGAGTGTAGGTGTGTGAGTGTGTAAGTGTGTTCATTTGAATACATTTAAGACACGTTACAAGCAACGCTGGTAAATGTGTGAGTGAGTTAGAGTGGACCACACTCATTGGGGGCAGTTAATCAAAGTTTGTAAATATGCATGTTTGAGTGGGCTGATGTCTTTACCTGGAAAGTACAACGGACAATCAAGTTCATCGGTTTCATCCTGACAGTCCGCATAGCCATCGCATTTCTTCTCTAATGGTATACACTGGTCAAAATCACAACCAAAATATAACAGATCGCACTCATTCATCGAATCAATGTCGAGGACTGTGTCTGGGTCACTGTCTACATGTTTATATGATGTGATTGGATGTGTTGTGTTGTGTGTATATGCATAAAAATGATAAGAGATTGATATAAATGTAGCTAAAGATATGACTAAAAAGAAAAGTATTCAAGACCCGCTAACTAAGTTAAACTTTAAATAGCAATTATTTGTTTTTGATTTTTTTTTGAGGTTAGTTTTTTGTTTTTGATTCTCTCTGATTTCTTTTCGTGTACCATAGTTTGTGTCGTAGCTGATCAAACAGTTGTATTCATCGGCACCGTCGGCGCAGTCGGTGATGCCGTTGCAGCGTTTATACCCGGAAATGCAGCTTCCGTCCCCGCACTGATATTGGAAGGTCTCGCACTCGACGATCGGTCGGCTCATATTGAATTTGGCATGAAAGTCTGACGGCGTGATGGATCGTATATATACATTGGTATATGTTGTGTATGATGTTATGATTGATGGTTGATTTGTTGTGTGTTGTTGTTGTTGTTGTTGCAGTTGTTGCAGTTGTTGTTGTTGATGTTCACAAGGTTTATAATTTTGGCATAGGTCACAGCGAGCGAAACAGGGTCAAACAGATAGCGAGAGAGAGAGGAAGAGAGACAGCGAGAGAGAATGAGAGTAACAGAGACGTACGACGAGAAAAATATATTTGCAGTAGCGTAAAAAAGAGAAAAAAAGAAGAGAGTACAGTTAGCAGCAATAAAATAAAACAAATTTGTTCTCTTCAACATTTTTTTGGGGCGCGGGGCGGGAAAAGAGGACAGTTTAGGAAGTTGTGTGTTTTGGTCGAGGTGCAAATCAAAAACCTTAGTTTGTTAAGCTTAAAACAATATTTAAAATTAATAACAAGCAAATTAAAACTTTTAGAATCGTTACTAAAATATACCAGGATTTAAAAAAGCAAAAATTATATAATTATATATCTATTGATTTAAATGTAAATAGTGTTAAAAACAAGTTTAAATAAAAATCTTACTAAATATAATGACATTAATAAGTATTATTTTTAAAGTTAGTTATCAATTATGATGCTAGATTTTTTTAGTTGGATTTAAGAGATGAAAGCAGAACGAATTTATTTACAATATATGTATATGAACTATAGGAACATAGTAAGGAAAGGACTCCAATTTTAAGTCATAAAGCAAATTAAATTGCTTAAAACAGGAAACACGAAGTTTAGTCGTGTCACGAACTGCGTACATCTCTATATAAACCCATATCGATTTAAATAAATTCTATATCCGATGCGATTACGTTCAAAAAGTTAGTTGGACAATTAGTTCGGAGCAAAGGAAATAAACGCAGCCTACAAATTGTGAGTGCCAAACTGAATGGGGGGGTGGGGGGGGGGGGGGGGGGGGGGGGGGGGGGGGGGGGGGGGGGGGGGGGGGGGGGGGGGGGGGGGGGGGGGGGGGGGGGGCATGCATGAGTAATGCATGAATTGGGTAAGGTGGAAAAAATTGAATTGTATGGATTTTACTTACGGCATGCGCTCTCGTCGCTGCCATCGCGGCACTGAGATTTGCCATCGCAGACTTGAGTTTTGGGTATGCAACCGCCGCCGCGCACACATTTGTACTGAGGAAACACGTGTGTGTTGAGTGTGTGTGTGTGTTGAGTGTGTGTGTGTGAGCGTAAGGGTTGCATGGCTTCAAAAAGAACTCACCTTGTCACTGCCGCAATTGCATAGCGAATATTCCTCATCCTCTCGCTCTTGGCAGTCGGGAATGTCATCGCAGACGCTCTCAATCGGAATGCAATCGCGATTGTGGCACGCGAATTCAATGTTTTCGAGGCAATTGCTTGGCAATGATGACGATGACGATGGCGATGATGACGATGATGATGATGATGATGATGATGATGAGCTGACTTTAAATGATTTTTTGACTGTGGTTGGATGATGTCGGGTTCGGTGTTTGGCAAACAACAAGGCATATATTTATAATAATACGAGCGAGCACGTACATAAATAACATATAAAAAAAAAGAGACAAAGAGCAGTATAGTGAGTGCATGAAAGACAGAGACAGGAAGAAAGGGTAAAGGCAAAAAGGTGGCAGTGTATGTGTGTGTGTGTGTGTGTGTGGCAATTATAATTAAAAAAAATATAAACATATATGGCAATATTTTAAAGTAACATAACATTAAATACTAAATTAAATGCATTACTTTATAACTAGTTGGCTGTGGGTGTGTGTGAGCTTAGCTTAAGTATGTTTCAATGTTCAATGCTGAAGTCACAAACATGGCATGCACTTTGTTGTGGACCCCGTCTAACCCCTAGAACGAAGATAGAAACCGAACATTTGCAGCAGCAAAGCAACTCGTTACTCGCTGTTTTATACCCAAGCGTTTAGCGTTGCTCAACATTTCATTGCAGAAATTTACTTTGTTACTCGTTACTCGCTACTTTATACGCAAGTTTAAAGTATTGCATAGCTGTTTCATAGACCTAACTCGCTAGTGCTTGGGTATAACAACAAGTTATTAGCAACTCGTTACTCGCTACTTGCTACTCGTTACGTTAAATAGGAAAGCGACTAGCTACACGCTAGACAATAAATTCAACCCAAACATTTGAAGCAGCAACGCAACTCGTTACTCGCTACTTAATAATCAAAGCTGCAAGCTAAGCATAACAGCTTAACTTGACTTTAGTTTATACCCAGTGCGATACAACTCGTTACTCGCTACTCGTTACTTAAATCATAGGCAACCTACTCGCTGCAACTCCTTTCGTTGTTATTTGTATGGGGTAAGTCGTTGGGGGCGCTGTCGCTGCTGCTGTTACTCTACGCGTGGGCGGCGCATTTGTCGTTTGGCGCTCCAGCGGTGCCGGCGGCACCGTTACCCAGGGCACCAGCGAGGGAGCACGCGTGACGGGTCGCCGCGTTGTCACCGGTCGCTGATAGTGATCGCAACCATCCTCGTCGCTGCGATCGTTGCAGTGATAGGTGTTGTCGCAGCGCAGATGCAACGGTATGCAGACATTGTTGCGGCACTTGAACTGATCGTAGCCGCAGGGATTGTGGGCGGTGGCCTTGTCGTAGTGGTCTTGCGGATGGTACAGATGGTACTCCTGGGCGTCCAGCTCGTTCATGCCACCGATATCGATGGTGTTATCGTTAACGCGGCCCGTTTGTGCCGGCGGACGCGGACGGTGATGATGGTCGGCATAGTTGCGTATAATGCCGTCTTTATCGAAGGTGTCGGACTCGTTGTCGGTTTCGAACTGTTCGTTGATATCGTTCGGATCTGTTAGCCGCATGCATTTATCGTTGTTATCAGGGTTTGTTATCGTTTTGTTTTTGTTTTTTTGCGCATAAAGAATTTTTTATAACCGCATGCAGAACCATTGATGTTGATGGAATTGGGAATTGGGAAGGTTTTTGGGCGTATGGGATTGGCAATCGATAACGATTAATTTGGTTTTAGGTTTTGTTCGATTTTTAATTTGATTTTGCATGCAAATTTTGCAGTTGAGCCAATTATTTTTGTTGTTGTTGTCGTTCCAGATGAGAGTAGTAGTTGGGTTGTTGTTGTTGTTGTTGCGTGCAATTAATCGATTAGTTTTTTGGGCATTCGATAACCACAACCAGAAACGTTCAAGTTTGTTCACATAATTTTGAAATCGGATTTGGTTTTTTTGTTTTGTTTTATTTTTTTTTGCGAATTGAAAAAAAGAGAAATAAAATTGGAATTTGTTAAATAAAACTAAATTAAAATTTGAACAGTTGACACGCATAAGAGCTACCACAAAGACGCGTTAAAGCAATCGATAAACATTTATCGAAATAAGCAGCGATACACAGAGAGAGAAAGATAGAAAGGCACAATAAGAGAGAAGAGAAAGAGAGAGAGAGAAAGCAGGTAGGGAGCACAGAGATAAGAAGAGTCGCTGTAAAGTGGAGCAGTCACCAAGAGTTACCAAAACAGTTACCCAAAAGGAGGAAATTATAAATAATATAAATAGAGTATACAGAGAACCGCAGTAAGCAATACACATAAGAGCTGAACGTATAACAGAGACACAGTTATCGATAACAGAGAGCACTTACCGCAGTCTTGCTCGTCTGTGTAATCGTTACAATCGTAGATGTTATCGCACACCTGACGTATCGGTATGCACTCACCGTTCCCACAGCGGAACTCATTGAACAGACACTGATCGGCATCAAAGCCACCTGATTGTGTGTATGAGTGTGAATATGTGAATATATGTGTGTGTTTTATTCAAATGTTATCGATTAACGATAGTCATGGCTGTGGTTTTTGTTAGTTATGTGGCGAATGTATTGCTTCCTGTATTCCCTACATGACAGCTGCTGTACTCGATAAGTGCCAAACAGTGTTCGATGTGTATCGATAGCAAAAAACAACCAGGAAGAATGTGTGAAGGTGGGTTGACCAAACTTACCTGCACTCTTAGCAAATTGAGCAATTGAAAGGTCAAACATTCACACACTGGCGCACACGCACACACTCTGGCAGACACATCGATACACACTCACCATCGCAGTAGCGTTCATCGGACACATCCTCGGGGCAATCGATGTTGCCATTGCAGAGCAGCTCCTTGGCAATGCAAGTGCCATCGTCGCATTGCCATTTGTCGTACAGACAGGCTGCATGAACGGTAATTTGATTGAACAAAAGAAAGTACGCAATGTACAGCAAACAAATAAAAAAAGGAAGATATCGTTTAAAAAGAAACTAAGACAGAGAGAGAGAGAGCGCGTTAAAATTGAACATACGGCAACCCTCCTCGTCGGAACGATCGTGTGGACAATCGGCGCGTCCATCGCAACGATTGACAATCGAAATGCAGCTGAGATCGCGACAGGTGAATTTGCCCTTGGGGCAGGTGTAACGCAACTTTGGCACAACTGGGAAGCAATCCCGATAAATGCAGCAGACAAAAATTAATTTAACGAAAAGGAAAGCAAGATAACGTTAGTTGAGATGAGCAAATGCAAGTGATTGATTGATTGATGTCACTGCTGCTGTTCTAAGCACTGGATTGTCATTGTTTAAAATGATTTTCATTGAGCAGCTTAAGAAGCGATCTTTTATTGTACATCAATTTCGGCCTACTCAACTATGGTTAAGTAAGTTAAAGTTGAAAGTAAAGTAAATTCCATTTAAAGTATTTTTTCTACTGTTAACAAAGTCTTGTAAGCTAACTTTAATGTTATGTAGCTCTTTTAGCCTATTTATATGATTGATACCCCAACAAATGATTTGTTTTCAGTTTTTCTACTTCAAAACATTTGTTTAATTTTAATTTGTGCATTGATTGACGCAGATTACAGGAAGCAGAGGCAATCAAAATTACCAGAGTAGCTCTACTAGCTTGATTAATTGCTTATAGGATATATTTCAATTGAACTACAGTTCAAGATATTTGTTTCATTTCTATTCTTTTAAGATAGAAGGCCTTTTCAATTTCTAAAGAAAAGAGCTTAAGTGATTGACTGATTGATGAGTCCTTTGCAATCCAGTACGAACAGCATGAAGTATATATTGATTGATTGATTGATTGATGTAGGCTGTCATTAACAAACTTTGCAATCCAGTGCGAACAGCAGTTGTATGAATTTATTGGGTGATTGATTGATTGATTCGATCGGGCTGATTGATACTCACTTCCCTCGCAGTGCTCCTCGTCGTCAGCCTCGTTGCAATCGGCGTGGCCATCGCATTGCTGGCTGACGCTGATGCAGCGGCTGCCGTCGCGACATTGATATTCCATGCCGCTGCAGGCGGCGGCTGATGGGCGTTAGTAACGGTTAACGGTGAGCGGTAATGGGTATATTTTTTTTATATTTTTAGTGTTAGAGAGAGAGAGAGAGAAAGCAGAGAGTAAAAATCATTTGGTTAGTGGTTAGTGGTTAATAACTGTGGTTAATTAATCGATTAGAGCTTAATGAGCAGGCGGACGTCAGTGGGGGGCGGGAAATTTACCGTAAGCGGAAAAAATTTAGTTTACTGCGAGAAGTACAAGGCCTACGACCGATTACCGTTACAGTAACAATTATCGGTTATTGGCGTAGGCATTCATAGCGGTTATCAATTATCGATTATCTAAATGACTTACAAAACTAGCGACTTAGTCAAACTTAGTTAACGCATAGACTTTAATCAAAGAACAACTTTGGGTTTCAAGTCTACCAATATAATATACGTACAAGTGTATATAGAGGTGTGTGTGTGTGTGTGTTTGGCTGTGTGTGTTTGTGTTGGGTTTTGGCATTAGGTGAACTGTTTGCAGCTATCTACTTACGGCATTCTTCGCCCTCATCCTCGCCATCGGAACAATCCAAAACGCCGTTGCAATATCTGCTCGCTTCAATGCATTGTCCATTGCGGCATCGATATTCACCAGCACGGCATTCTAGAAAAGGCAACATGCAAAAAAAGCGTTTCTAATTAGATTTATGCAAATATATATACATTTTTATATATCCCTTTCAGAAATAGATACCCTTTAAATGATGATAAAAGTTGGTTTATCAACTTTTGTCCAAAATATTTGTTGCTTTAGAGCTATAAACAGCTTTTGAGTTTATTCTTAAAAGTTAACAATGGTCAAATACATACATATACATACATATTACTATTTCAATAAACAGCACTTTTCTTTGGTTTATTTAGGTTTTAATATGCTTACATTCTAGAAAGCTATCTCTTTTGACTAAAAGAGTTTTGAGTTTCTAGTTTCTAGTTTTGAAAGCCAGATTGTTAAAAAATTGGTATTAAAACACTTTTTGCACATAATTTAGTTGACTTTATAGATACTACAGTGTATCTACAGGCTTTGCTTTTTTTTTGCTTTTTTTGTGAACTCTTGGTTTAGGCCATACATATATATTTATATTTTTGGACTGGCAATGGCGCAATTAGCCCACAACCGGATGCAGTTTAACAAGCATTTCCCACTTTTTCGCCGAATTTGTCAGTTGGCAACTTGAAAGCAAAAGTTTGTTAGGTGTCTGGCTGTGTTTTTCTCTGTGGTGTGCGTGTGTGTGTGGGTTGTGTGTTGATAAGTTGATAAGCCTGACAAGCTACTCGAAGCGACACAACAACTCCTCCACACCTCCAGCTTCAGCTTCAGCTTTTGCTTTGGCATCGTTAGCCACAGTTTCCTGTGCATGTTTGTTGCCTTTTTGAACCCTTTTTTTTTTATTCTTCTTTGCACAACCGCCCCCAACACGTTGTTGGACAGGACGACAAAAATTCCAGCCGACTTAAGCATTTTCACAAATATTTTTCACACTTTTCATTCATCTTTGGCCCGTTGTTGCCCCAGCGAGCTCGGCGCGCTCGAAAGTATGCAACATAAAGTGGAAGGCAACGCGGATTTGATTACAAGAGAACGTATTAGCCAAAGCAACAGGGGGTGGCTAATTAAAAGCAAAGACAAGAGGCGCCTTTGGTATGGCAACAACCAAAGGCGTGTCACTTGGCCCGGCTCAAGTGTAATCAGAGTTAGCTTTAAGTTTCCTGCAGCTGCAGCCGCGTAAATAAAACAATTAAGCTACAAGAAATATCTATACGCAAATTATCTAAAATTATATCAGCAATTAGAGGACGTTTAATTTTCAGCATAGTTTGAGAAAATAATTTTTATGTTCATATACTTAATTTTGATTTCATTTGAGTAACTTTTATTTAAAAACTTGTATAATTTTAAATAACACTTAATGCAGCAAGGTGTTTATTTAATTGTTAAATACACATTTGTTAAAACTTTAAATTCTTTTTTAAGAATAGTTTCTATATTTTTATAAAAATAATTCAACTTGATCGGGCTTTTGATAATAATATATACATTTTAGTTAAATATTTATAAAAGAAAACTGTAAGAATGTAAATCCTTGTTCCATTTTAAAAACTTTTCTAAAAAAAAAAGTCTTTATAGTTGACGTATTTAATTTGACTTAACGCATTTGCAAAGATCAGTTAAGGGGCTTTACGTACAAATATTATACCTGCGATTTTAATTTTATTTGCGTTTTGTATCTTGTAGTTCGTATCTTTTGCTGCGACAAGTTGATACGCTAACCAAATTTACAATTTGCATTGTCTTAATGTTGTTTACTTTTCTGATTTCTTTTCGGCTGGCGCATTCAATTAACGCAAATGCCTGGCACTGGCTGTCAGGTGGAAGTTGTGGCCTATTCGGGCTTAGGGTGGAGTTCAGTTGGGGCCATTGGCCGCCATAAATCAACAATTGTCGTCGTCGTGGTTAAAACTGCAGCGCCAACTTTAACTACTTTTTGGGCGCTCACAAATCGCCAAAGTTCTTCTTCTTTTTTTTTTTTTTTGCACAGGCTCGACTCGACTCTCAATTTGCAACACGAAGCTGCCAAAAGCGTTTTCTTATTATTATTAGTGCCCTTCGTTGACGGCGAAAGAAGGTTGTCCGGGCCGCAGTTGGGACCCCCCCCCCCCCCCCCGCCCGCTACCCGCCCCTCTATCCTTCCTACCGCCACGCCCACCGCCCTGAATGCACTTTGACAATTTCGCTTTGAATTTTTCCATGGCATTCGGCGGCGCAATGCGGCGCCTCAAAGTATGCAACTCAATTTGCAGACGAAACAAGAGTCGAAGGGGCGGCAAAGAACAAGAGAAAAGAAGGGCACCAAAGGGAAAACGCAACAGCAGCAGACGAAAGGTGCGCCGTGCAAAAGGAGAGCAAGAAAGCAACAAAAGGTTTTGACTATTGACATTAAAGATTCAATAATGGCCAACATATGCCAGCTGCCGGATTTGGCTGCCAAACTCATCAGCCCAAAAGAAAAAAAAACGAGAGTCCGAGAGAAAAGCAAAATAAAAAAATAAGCAGGGGTTAAACGAAGCAAGTGTGCTCGACGGCAAGATGCCCTGTAATCAGCCTAGTAGGTGAAAAGGTAAGTTAAAGTAAACAAATATGCAGATAAAATGATTATAATGGGTTTAAAGATATGAAAACAGAAAGATATACAATATATAAATATATATATATATATATATAAGAAAATGAAATAATTCTTATGCAAACCAAAGATGATTGCTTATATTAACGAATCGACCAATGGATTAATAGATACGCATAAAGACAAATATAGATAATTGCATAAGGGAAAAAACTTATTAAGTAAATATTTAAATAGGGAAACAGATGTTCAGAATAGTAAATGTGTAAATGGGAAGGCAAGGCAATAAAGTTTTCAATATAAACCCATAAGCTGCACATATATAATTAAAAAATGAATCTATTGAACTAAATATGTCGTAATAAAAAAGTTACTATTGACAGATAGATGATTTAACATAATTAAAGATGCATCAACAACGAATTAAATATATTTATACCACAATTCATAACTTAGCCAAATACAAGCATATGCCAGCCTCAAGCTGCTCCAACAGGGTATTTTAAAGAAAAGGCTTCCAATTATGTGCCAGCCTTAGACAAAGTCGAGGGGAATCGGGCCGTCAGACAGATAGGACAGATGGACAGACGGGCAGCTGGTAAGCCATTTGCCGACTCGTTTGATGCTCAGGACATAGGTAAACAAATTACGTGCAGCATTTATAATCCCCGCAAAGAAAAAAAAAGAACAAGAGAACAAGCACGAAAAGCCAACACAAATTGGCCAAAAACAGGCTAACAGCAATTGGCAGCAGTTGAATCAAAGTTGCAATTGTTTTACTGCTTCTTCTTGTCAGTTTATGTTTGACTGCTGGACGCCTGTTGCCCGCTGCCTGTGGCAAGGGCAAGACAGTTGCCACTCAGCGGCAGCAACAATTTCCTCAAGTGTCAAACGGCCGTGTGGAATTTCTCTCTCTCTCTTTCTCTTGCACTTTCTCTCTCTCTCTCTCTCTCTTTCTCTCTCTCTATGTAATGAGAGCCGTGCTAACAGGCGCTCAGCAAAGCTGCGTCTGAGTGTTTGATTCGAGTGCCTGTGAGTGAATAAGTGAATGACTGAATGAGTGACCGGCAACTCGTGCTCTGCACTTGAACTGAAAGCGCGTCGCAGCAGTGAAAAACAACCATCACAACTTAGCGACGAACAATATAACGACTGTGCAATACTCTGTTAAAAGTGTTTGAAGATAGAGAAATAGAGAAGAGAAAAAAACGAAAAGAAAGATTCTTAAAGTCTTTAGCATTTGTAGACAACTCTGTTCGCTATGAACTCGGTTGCCAGATACCCTTCAATTAATAGTTGCATTTTAAGGTATTAAATCTATTATGAAATGTTCAGCTCAGCACTTACGAAGAGCAAACAAATCTATCTATAAGAAGTTTGGGTAAAACGTTTCTAGATAATCTTCAGCATTTGTAGTTAGTTTCCAATAGATCACTTCCTTTATAAAGACTACAGTTCAGAGACCAGGCAAGCACAAAACGAAGCTGCCTCTTTTTAAACGCATGTTTCAATGAATTCGGCATATAAAAAGAAAGCCATAAGATACACACACAATTTCCTACACGCACACAGACACACGCACACACAGGTTTTGGGGGCAGGCTGTGAATTCGAGACCATAATTGATACGTGGCGCATGGAAATCGCAAAAGCGCAGAAGCCAAAACCGCAAACAAACAAAGTTGAGTGGTGCACGAAATGACGCCGCCGTTGCAGCTTGTGTGGCATGAGGCACATACATAGATACATATATAAAAGAAGCATCGGCAGATGTTCCATGGCCATGCCGCAAATTGGGGAAGGCAGGTGAAGCTTGCGGGTTAGCTGTAACTGACAGCCAGGATCCAGAGTGGAGCACGGGTTTTGTTTTGGTTGTAAGCAAAAATTTCACTTTGCGGCAAACAAGAAAATTAACATGAAAAAAAATGTAAATTGATCGCAAATCAATGAGTTGACTAAAGAGATACCCTAAATATGTTTTCATATGCAGTACGAAGTAAGTTGAGAATGGAATATCAAGTAAAGTGTGATATAAAGATATTAATTTTATGCTTAATGTTAAGTTTACTTCATGGTCCAAGCAAACTTACCACATATTCTATAAAAAACTTAAGTTAAGTTAAGTTTTACTAAGTAAACTCAAAACCCAATACGCCCCATATACCCAACAAATAATAACTTTTATGCTCTTTAAGCTTATAAAAAGCTATGACAGTAGTTTATATCTGATACCAAAGTCCCACTATCCCCTGTATACCCTCTAATCGACACTTTACAACCCGATATACCACATTATACTAATATGTACAGGGCGTGTTAAAGAAAGCGCGAAGCAGCCACATAAACAGTTACATTAGAAGCTGCTGCTGTCGTCTAAAAGCATTTTAACTTCACTGTTTTTTTTTTTTAGCAGGTTAACAGATTTTCGTTGTCGCTATTTGATAATCATAAAAGTATTTTGATTTGATTATTGCTCGTTAGCGCAGCGCTTGCACTCACATACCCTCTCTTTTTTTCTTTTTTTTTGGTTCTGTTTCTCTTTTGGGTTTATGCGGCTTTACAAATCGCCACCCACTCGGGCAAAACCACTCAGCGGCAACATATTTTTTTTCTATTTGGTCTGCTCTGATCGACTCATTAACTCACTTATTTGTCGCAAAGAGGGTCGCTGAATCTTTTGAAAATGTCCTTAAGTCGCCTTTAAAGCGGTTTCTTCTTCTTGTTGGGAAACCTCGTTTGCTGCTTGCCGTTGCTTTAATTAAGCCAAATAACTAGCAGCGATAAACATTTTGGCTTCGCATGTCGAATCGATTTCCGTCGGCTGCAACGTTGCGTATACGCGATATTTAATTTATTTATATATTTTTTTTTTTGTGTTCGTTCAGACGGAAATAGTCGCGGCTTGTAACTGTACGTGTAGCTGTAACTGTGAGGATGTCGTTGTTGCTGTTCCTGTTTTACTGATGATGATGATGATTATGATGTATGCTCAGAACTAAAACATCTTGATTGTCGTATGAGTAATTGTCATGTGTTGGAATTGCGCTAATCGGAAATTAAACAGACAGCTAACATTGGCCACTAATCGAAGGGCTTAACTAACCACAATTTCCGCCCAAAACTACCTAACTTTAGTTTCTGGTTTGGCAGATTTTAATCAAAGAGAAATACATTTTGAACGTTGAACTTCTTTTGGTTAAGTTGTTTGAACTTATGCCCCGTAATAGAGAGAGAGAGAGAGAGAGAGAGAGAGAGAGAGTTAACATTTATAAGTGCATTCAAATATATTAACGAATATGAATAATCATAAAGTATGTGAATAACTTATGAATAAGATACAAAATGGCTTTTATTTCAAATGCGTATTCTATGAGTGTTAAGTGAATGCTAAAGAGTACTTTTGACTATTTTAAAAACTTCAGTCAGCTACAAAAATAAAAACCACATGCAGTAACAAACATTAGGCAAATGAGTTAATTTTATGTTGCAAGCAACCCCCTCCCTTTTTCACCCGTGTGGTTGCCTTTGCCACTTGCCACAAGACGCATGTCAAGTGTCTGTTGCTTCGTCCCTTCGTTTGTCCTTCGTCTGTCGTTGTCGTTGTCGTCGTGTGGTTTAAGCAAACGAATTTTAAGGCTGACTTCGACTGACGCTCGCTTGATTGATTGTCATATTCATAGTATTCATATTCATAATCATGTTCATACACACACTCATTGTCATTCAAGAGCGTGCGTTCTATCTCCCTCTCTCTATCTGTATCTCTCTCTCTCTCTCTCTCTTATTCGCTGTGTAAACACTGGCAGGCAACGTCAAAATGGCAGCTTAACACGAAGCTCCTCACGGCGCTTAGCTCATGAATATGCAAAGGGGTAAGCGAGTGTCTGTGTCTGTGTGTGTGTGTACATTTGGTCTGTAAGCAGACCATGCCCCAATGTGGGCGCTGTTGCAGCTGCAAGCGCGTTACTTAATGAGTCATTAGCCGGCGGGCATTTTGGGCCAAAAGTTTTTGGCCTGGTTGCAATGATGCGCCTAAACACACACACACACACACACGCACACAGAGACGTTGAGGAAACCGTGTCAGCAGCGACAGTTGTCAGTTGTTTGTTGCAGCAAGCTGCAGGGGCGACAATAATGTGGCGTCTGCAGTTTTAAGTGCGCCTTTGCATGTGGCGCTGTTTGCACTAGCCGCGGGAAGGCGGAGAACGGCCAGAAATCGGGTGGAGAAAGGCCACACAGGATACAGGCATTAACACACAATGTAAACATTGCATAAATACTTGTAAGCCAGCGTCGATATCGGTGGCAACAACCAACTTGTTGGCCAAATTCCACAACTCGCCACGTAGGCAAAAAAAAAAAAATTAAATAAAATGAGCATACCCTGTACGCCAGGCTAAGCATTGTGATTCGGGTATGCTCACCAGGCAGACATGAACTGAAAAGTTGCTGACTAACTGGAGAAAAACCTAAAAATGTATAAATACAATTTATATTGCATTTTATTCAAGAACTTTGTTTGAACAAACTAATCCCTTAGTTAAAAATTAGTTACATTAAAAGAACTTCAAATGTTTATGTTAACAGAAAAGTGTGGAAATGTGATCTTCGATACGAAGCTTTACTTAGGAACTTTTTATAACAATAAAAATGTTTAATATTTATTCATTCATTAACTTATTATGAGCAGCAAAAAATTTAGAGTATTTGTTGGTCTATTATTTGAATTGCTTTAGCTGACTTTTTGGCTTTTGACTCGTCTGCCACAGCTAAAATCGATGAAATTGTTTGAAGCGCGCTCGAGTTTGCCTGCTGCGTGTGTGAAGACATACTTTCTGTCTCCCTGTCTGTCTGCTCCTGGGTAACCCTGTTGCGACGCCCCACGCCCCTGCCACAAGTTGCCCACTGATTTGTCGCATTCCCCGCGCAATGTGACAAACGTTAATTTTTGTGCCTTGTTTTGCATACAACAAAAAAAAAAGTAGAAAAACTTTTTGCCTGGCCAAAAGGGTATCTCTCTCGGTGTGTGTGTGTGTGTGTGTTGGCCATGTTGTGGTTTGAGCTGTTGCTTGCCACGACATTGCGTGCGTCGTCTTAGTTACTTGAGCAATTTATGGCAAATTAAATAAATTTATCATTGTGGCCAGGTTGCGGTTTGCGCTGCCCCACTAAAACAAAGTCCCCCCCCCCCCCCCACCCCTTTCTCCTTCCTCATTGCTGAGCAGCTGTGGCCACACACACACACACACAGAGCGACAACAGTCAACAGTCCAGTTTAAAGCTTTGTGCCAAAGTTAAATAATTGTCATTTGCTGTTCGATTTGCTGCCCACGACAAGGCAAAAGAATTGTCGCAGTTGTTGTTGTTGTTGTTGCTGCCTGCAACTGTAAATGTTGATTTCTTGTTGTCGTCGCTAGCTGCCCGCTTGCCACGCCCCTCCCAGCCCTAGACCCAGACCCCCTGCCCTTAGTAAAAGTGTCAGCGTGTGCCTGGCACCAAGTTTTTCGCCAACTTTCTTAAATACTTTTGCGGTTGCCCCTAAAACCAGCAACTGCTGCCGCTGCTGCTGCTGCTGCTGCTGTTGTTGTCGCCGTCAAAGCAGCAACAACAGCACCCAACAGCAACAACAACAACAATTAATGCCGCGTGGTTTGAAATTGGCTAAATGCGAGCGCAGCAACAACGATTCCATCTATGTGATTTGCATATTGCGGCATATGCGTGATTTATATACCCTGTATTAAGTATGTAAAACGAGAAGATATAGACAACTTGGGTAAACATAATTTGTGAGTTTGTTAAACAGTATTTATAATTACATTACCTTATATAGATATGTATGCATGTGTGTAAATAAAGAGTTGACTAACTCCTCCTTTCATTTCTTATTTCCCTTGCTCGATCTTTCTATTGATTTCAGTTTCTTTCCTTCTGTATTTCCATTGAAACTAATTTAATCTTTTTAATTATATAATTTAAATATATTATGAAAACATTTTTTTAATATTTTTTATACATTTTTTTTTGTATTTTTTATATATAGTCAATACAAGTTTCTGTATTTATATATAAATAATATTTTATATATATGTATACACATGTATATTTTATATAATTCTTTTATTTATATTTTATAAAATTTCTATATATATAAAATATATATATTTAAATATACTTCATATAACAGCTTTTCTTAGCTTTGTTTGAGTTCATTTTAGTTTAATTTTAAAATTATCCCACTCTCAACATATGTATATATCGATATATATATCAATTTCACATGGCAAAGTTTTAAGCTCAAAATAAAACTTTGAAGGTTAAATGTAAAGCTCTTAAAATAAAAGAGCTGCAGTAGAATCAATGATCGATTTTAGCCCACACTATTTTCATTAAGATATATTCACAAGCCAAATTTAGTTTAAAAAGATAATTTTATGTATTAATCAAACGAGGAACAAGAGAGTGAATGATAACAATTTATTAACAGGGTATCTCATAGCGAAACTGGCAGCTACGATATTTGCTTAAAGCTCTTGACAATAAAACAAAAATGCAACAATGCAAATGTGCAGCAAATATTTAATTGTAGTTAATGTAAGCATTGTAAATATGGCTGACAAATCTTTTATGTATTTAATTTTATTTCTGGTCTTAAGGCCAAACAACGCGTATGCAAACACAGCAGCCGCCCCCAACCTTGCCACGTGCCCCTTCATCCTGTACATGGCCAGCGCTCGTGCGTTGCGACGCTATCTTGTGATATATCGCTGGGCAATTAAATGTTATCGGGCCAAACAGAGACAGACCAAAGAGATAGCGCGCGAAAGAGAGAGAAAGCCTAATGGGTTGAAGGAGTGAGCGTGATAGGCAATCGGAATCACACGGACATTGGACACGGGGCTTCGTCCGAAAAATTGTCATTAATCATCGCGAATGACGCGCGCTGCACGCAACAACAACAACAACAACAACAGCAACAACAACAACAGCAACAACAACAACAGGCTCAACAATAATAGTAGCAACAACAATCATAATAACAATTTGTGGCCAAATATTTGTTGGGCCTGGCTCGATTCTATTGCCAACTGTCCAATGCCAAAGCTAATTGAGTCACATAACGTGCAGCAGCCAGCGAATATGAATCAAATGATTCATGCAATATTCATGAATACTTTACTATAAAGTCGATATTATATGCATATATCGTGATCTCAGCAAAATGTCGTCATGACAATGAGCGCACTTCAAAACCATTATCTATGTCTATGACTGTGTATATCAAATGAATGAGCTAACATTTTTGAGCAGTATATTTTGTCGTGAGTCTTTTCTTAGCTAATAAAGTCGAACTTTGCACATCTTATCGCCTACTTTCAATAACTAATCCCCGCCGCCTTCAATTCCTGATTTCTCTGCTGTATTATTCACTACGTTATTCATGCACTTAAGTTGATCTCAGTTTCCGTTTGCTCTTGATTTGCTTAGTTTTCAACTATTTCAATTATTTTTTTTCGATATTAAATGCCCTTTCGAACGAGGTACAAAATCGAGCGAACTTATTGCATGCATATATGTATGTACTATATATATATATATAATTATTATTCAATATAATTATTCTAAGGCAGCAACAATTGATTGAGCTAGTTAATACTTAATTGATTTGCAAGCAATAATCTTGTTTTCGATTAAATAAGTTTTTTTTTTTTAACATGTGTAAAACCAATATTTATAGAATTTGTATTGAATTTTATATTAATTTTTCAATTAAAAACCTTTCTATGAATTTTATTTTTCTTCTATCCTATTTTATCATTATTCGTTTTTTAACACATAATTATTTGGGTTTATTTTATTTTTTGAAATATTTTGTTGTATATTTATAATAAGTGTCCAAACTGTTCTTTCTTTTTCTTTGTTTATTTTCTTACTTAAGATCTCTGTGAAGAGTATAATTTATTTAACATTTACTTTTAAAAAAGATGCAATTCTTTAAAGCTTGCGTCAAGATAATATTTATTTAGCAATAAATAAGAAGATTTATATTCTCTTTTTTTGCACCCATCCTGTTTAAGTTATTTTCTTCAAATCTTCCCGCTTTTCAGCTGCTTTGTTACTCATCCAAGTTAACTTTTACACTCATTTAAAATGTTAATCACGTGCCCGGAAAACTATTCACTCTTAATGATAACATTATTCTTACATTGTTGTCACATTAATATTCCATTTTATTGTATTTAAATAAAAATTGTTAAATGATGTAATCACACGTTTCATTTGCTCCCTTTGACATCTATTTAACCAAAACCTCTCTTCCATGGTCACATAAGTCAGGCTCAGCCCCAAAAATCTTTACACTTATCAGGCAAACGAATAAAAACAGCTGTTCATATTTATCTCAGCTGATTCATATTTAAAAGACACGAATAGTATTCATACTGATGTTACCCCTAATGTTAAATAAAACTCACTCCATGAATAAACATTCATAATGCACATAGCTGCAGTTTGTGAATACAATTTGTATTCACAATGCAATCAGAGCAAAGCAAATGCAAAATGCGTTTGCCCAAAACGAGTTGTAACTGATACACTCATATTCATCTGTCCATTTGAATGCATTCATGGCTGCATATTAATGTGCCCCCCATACCCTGCTATCTGTACACTGCGCACAATTTTTGTATGAATTTCATTCAGAAATTTTTATAGCCAACGTCGGCACTTTTGTGGCTTTGATTCAGTTTTGGCGTAGATGAAAGATGGCATCAAGCCTGGCACGCGTAACTTATGATGCTAATGCTAATGCTGTTGCGGCATTTGCATTAATAACAGCAGCAGCAGCAGCAGCAGCAGCAGCAGCAGCTGTAGCTGCATCAGGCGATGATGTCAAGTTGCGGCTGTGGCAATTGAAATTTGCAATTACAAATTGCAATTGCGAGACGTTCGCATATGTCATAGAGAGAGACAGAGAGAGAGAGAGAGAGAGAGAGAGAGAGCGAGGGACAGAGAGGGAGAGAGAGACGCGTTTTGCTCGTGCCACAGTTCCACAGATCTCCCACCCCCCCACCCCCACTCCCCTACCCCCTTCCCTATCTGTGCATCTTAAGCGATCTCTGTGCGGGAAAACTTTGCTGTCATTTATCGTTGACGCTCGATTAAAATTCTTGACGTTATTTAGCAAATGTTCGTGTGTGTGTGCATGTGTGTTGGGGGCGAGGCGTGGTGTTAAGGGGGCGGGGCTGATTGGAGGCATTGGCAGCATCATTGCTGCTGTGACACACACACACACAGAACACGCAGTAACCCAGTAAACTCGTTAAGAAAAAGTAAGAAACAAATATAGCAGCAACAAAAATAAAAAAAGGCGCAGTTGATTATTATATACACACTAGAGATACCCTGCAATTAACTTAAATGGGCCAGGATTGAGGCGATTATATCGCGATACTCCCACTTTCTGTAGAGGAATGCAAAGGAAGCAAGACTTGCATCAGACATACCCTGTAAGTGTTCAAATAATTAGCTTATAGATATGTTCGGCAACAACAGTCTTGTCCTTATAAACTACTAACGCATTTGTAGAAGAATGCAAAAGAAGCAATCCTTTAGACTGTTTATCTGTACGTGAGATACCCTGTAAGATAATATTTGTGCTTGGCGATATCTGATCTTTATGTAAAAAGCATTCACAACAATATAATTTCACACTTCCACCAAGGAATGCAAGAGAAGCCATTCTTGTGAATAGTTTCAAAATTGTCTATCTGCAGAGATACCCTGTAAGTATGCAAATATCCAGCTTATAGTCAGGTTTGTCTGGTGACATTCGATTACTGTCAAGATACTCAGTAATTGAGAATTTACATAAATTGTGATTTTTCTTACAAGATACAACAAGATGTTTTAACATTTACATAGTTGTACTCTTACACAAGAGAATACCCTGCACATGCTCAGTTGACTAAATTATGCAGCAAATAATTTTAAAAAAGCTAATTCATAGGGGAATTAAATCGAACCGTTTGACAAGGTATAAGCCACTAAATACCCTGCAGTTCTTGTAAGTATACAAAAAGAATACCCTGTAATTGAGAAAAATTGGCAAATGAAAAACGTTTGTTAGTTGCTTTTGTAGAGCCTTACTCAAAAGATTCTTTTAATCCGAACAATTTCAGAGAGTGCTTGTCACACAATACCCTGTTATTACAATAATGGTAGGACATTAGCCAGCTGTGCTTGCCAAAAGCACTTGTCAATAATGTACAAAAAAAGATACACGAACAATTTATGCGGGAATTTAAGGCTTAAACAATAAAACGAATGCAAATCTCTGCTGAAGAAATTTACTCTTCAATAATTTTTACTGCATAAAAATCATTCAAGATACAACTGCCGGCAATACCCTCGGATTTTCTAAATTGCTTCCTTATGGGACAGGTGTGTTGTGTGGGTTTATTAAGTAACTGAAAGATACTCATGCAATATGCAGACTAGAAGTGCAAAAATTTATTCAGCAATGTCAACGAAATCGTTTTAAATTAAATCTAAAATTAATGCACAAATTGTTAATGGACTTTTAAAAGCTATTTGCTCAAAGAGGGGCGTGGCAAACAACATGAAACACACACTAAACAAATACCCTGTAAATCGCTTTATCATAGTCAGTCAACATTCGACGGCGAGTAACTAAAAGATACTCAAGTATCTTTTTGGGATGTCTATCTCACTATCTGGCTGTATTTATGAACTGCCACGCCCAGTTGGGAGGCTAAGTACTTTTTATTCGAGTGGCGCTTGAATCGTTTTAGACTGAACTTCGATTGCAGCACATAAAAGAATAAACCGCAGCGCAATTTTATTTATTTTATTGTAACATGCAACAAGCTAAAGCTGCGGCGTATCTGTTAGATACTTTTGTGCACTTATATCTGCACTGCGCTCATAAATTCATTCTTCCCGCTGCGCTTGTCATTTGTCATGCAAGTCAGTCACTCAGTCAGTCAGTCACTCAGTCAGTCACTCAGTCAGTCAGTCAGTCAGTCAGTCAAGTCAACATTGTGGTCTCTGCTGGGCTGCGATTTGCATAAGGCCAAGACAAGTTCGTATGGAAGCTATGCAAATGCCCGACTCAAAAATGCCCTATGTTTGACGCGCCCAACGCACATTAAACTTATAGAAAGTTTCCCGTGGTCACTTTTTTCTTCTTTAGTTTACATTTTTTAACTTAATTTTCATTTAATCGCAATCAGTTTAGTTTTTTTTCTATATATCCTGTAGATTGGCTTTTGGGTAGTTCTCCATGATCATTTCAGCTTAAAAGTATCCGTCATTATCACTTGGTTAAACTTCTTAAGATTTAAGCAAAAAAGTCAATTTTTTTATTAAATTCTTTGGGTTATGCCTGTTTGGGCTTTTGGCATTTACGGGGTATGCGCTCAATGGCAACATTTTGAAGTGTTGCAGATACGCGTGCCAAGAAGATATCGCACTCGATGGCTGAGCAATTAACTGTGTGTATTAACAAGATGTTGCTTTTGTGTTGTTGTTGCTGTTGTTGTTGTTGCTGCCTGTCAAAAGATGGCTTAAGTGCAATTGAGCCAACCGAAGACTTTTGTCAGGGCCAAAGTAACATTTGCTTAACTCAAGGTTAAAATGGTGTGTGCAGCGCATTCGTTAATCGCTAATCGATAGCTTTGGGGCGATTTATCGTTTCAATTTGGCCAGCGCCCAGTTTTTGATCGCGTGCGTCAAGCGGACAGCTGCATAAATTTGCATGCACAATATGACAGGTAAAGTAAAGTATCTTGTACAAGCTACAGATACTTTATTGTATCTGAGGCGGTGACTTATTTATGAAATGTTGCTGGGCCGAGAATTGCAACAAAATGAACTTGTCAACAATAGAATGAAGTCACGTATTTAATCAGCTAAACATTATATGTATATATAAATATATATGTATATATATTTATACGGCTGTCTGCGCAAAATGGAAAAACTGTATATGGGAAATAGGAAAACAGGAAAATAGGAAAAAAAAACGTCTGCCTTCGACTTTTTACATTTTGTGCAAAATCAAATCTCATTGCGCTGGCAAACTTTCTTATAATCAACTGGCAGTGTTGCTTTTCTTCCTCTTCCTCGTCTTCTTTTCGCACGCGTTTCAGCAAGCAAATTACGTGCCACGACATTGTGAACCCCCGTTTAGGAAAAGGATTGGAGGTGGGGGCGGTGGCTGTGTTGGCACGTGGGCGTGGCCGTATGCCCAATGGCATTTTGACATTTTTGTTAATGGCATAAGCATCAAATTACACACGAAGCCCATCACGACACAGCAGGCCAAATAGATACAGATACATCCGTGCCACATGTGGCACAAACACAACCTAAAACTTCAGCAACACCAAAAAAATAAAAGATTCAACTTCAATTTCAGCTTTAGCTGCAAATACTATCTTTAGATACACTCCTTGGTAGACGTATTCAGTTACCATTTTGTCGCCGCTGGGCAGTTAAAACAGGATTCAAAAATGCGCCGAAAAATGCTTGCAAAAATATAGAAACACACAAATATGTTTATTTACAAAAATAACGAAGGGCAAAAGTTAAAAAAGTAATCAATCGAACTATTTTTGACTGCGTAGTCAAAAACATAAGATTCGAATCCTAAATAATTGGTGTTCAGTTGTAAGGGACCTTTAATATAAATTATGTCATTATATAAATACATATGTATGTGCTAAATCCATATAAACTAGGTCAAAACTGAAGACTTTACACAAATTCAGTATATTTGTCCTTTTTCATTTTTAGTTGTTCTTACAAAGCAAGAAGAGAAACAATTGAAAAACTTATATAGATTTAAAAAAAAATTTGAATTAGATTAACCTCAATCTATATAGTTATATATATTATAAAAAGTTGATGAAACATTTTTTGTTACAGCAAAAGTTAAGTACAAATATATATATACACATGAAATTATTTATAAATCCCTTTTAAATCCTGTCAGCAAATCACTTCATATTGTTGCGACAATGTTGTTGCCACAGTTTGGACCTGGCCCTGAAAACGGCAGCTAACAAACACTCGCGCATACACACACACAGCAAACACAACAAAGAGCTGTTGTTAACTGTGCTTTTGTGGCAGTCACCGTTGCAACAATTCGCAGTCACACTTACAGTCACATTCGAGTGACTGCAAATAGAAATGCGCTTTAATTGTTCACACACACACACACACACACTCCCACATTTTGTGCTTACATCAGCGCATGAGCATCCAGCTCACACACACACACACACACACATAGTGGTCGCATCATTTATTTATATAGCAGATCTCATTTCGGTGCCTGATTTCGTTTTCGCTGTTTTGTTTTTTTTTGTGGGTTCTTCAGGAAGCGCTCAACGCAGGCAACCAGAAAACTCAAGTTCTTAGCTCTTGTGTGTGTGTGTATGTGTGTGTGGGCTTTAGGCATTGTTGCATTGTACTAAAAATAAACATTTTGCGGTCACAACAAACAACAACAACAACAACAAGGGAAAATTGCATTTGCCCCTGTGTTGAAAATAAGAAAAATAAATTATGAAGTCATTTCGAGATGCGCAGATTAGAAACCAGATTGAAATAGTCCAAGTCGAAGTTGACACAATAAAACACACACACAAACATACGCAACACACACATTGAGTGCTCTACGTGAGTAAATCAAATAAATGGAAATAAAAACAATTTGAAAAGTAGCACGACAAGCAGATGCCCTGTAAGTTGAGCATTCAATAAAATAAAATATATTGTGTTTGTTTACTTTGTATAAAATTGTTGTATATTAAACTAAAATATTGTATTGGAAATGTTTTACTTTATTTTTATATGTTCTATATTTAAATATATTTTTAAATAGATATGTATATATTTTTTTTTAAATACTTTATAAATTATATTTTTATTTATAAAAAAAAATCAATTTAATTGTAGAAAGTATTAAATAGATTTACTATTAATTGATTTTTCCTTTTTTTTGGAGCTATTTATTTCTACTCAAACGCATTTACTTAGCCAACTTGTAAATAAATACTCTACAAAGAGCACTTAAAATTGAAACATTTCTATTTAAGTTAATGTTATACTTTGAAGCATTTGTGTATATACCCTACTCAAAACTAATTAAATGCCAAGCCATTCATTTACTCAACTTTTATATGCCATTTATATTGTATTGAAGTTTTCATTCTGCAAATTAGGCTTTTATCCAATTACTTAGGAGTTTTAGCAGGATTTTCCTAATCTATGAAGGTATTGAAGAAATTTAATAACTTAAGCTCGGACAGACCTCATGAATTCAATATGCAGGCTTGCATTTATTTATTTGTTATTATAATTATATTTTAGTTGAGAGCTCAAGAAATAGAAAACTTGGCAATTTAGGAGAAAACAAAAAAAAAAATAGACAAAGAAGAGAGAAATAAAAATGTTATCTTGAGCATTGGTTGGGGGCTAGGGTTATTTGTGTTTGTATATTTTTTTTTTAAATAGTTGCTGCAGTCGTCAAAGCTAAAGTTACATAAATATAGCTGCAAATGCAGAAGATACAAAGATACAGACACATAGACGGGGACAGAGATGCATTCACAGTTAAGCGACATGGCACACATGCCATTTAATGAAGTCAAGGATGACATTGTCGTGAATACATTTTACATATAAACCCACACAGACACCTATACACACAGACACACACCTCACAGTGTGTGCAGTTTACAGTTTTTAATTTCAATGTACCTTTGTCTTTTTTATACATTGTTTTTCCTGTGTATCAAATGTCCAAATCTGTACATGTTCTTTCCCTCTCACTCTCTCTCTCTCCCTGTCTCTCTTTCTTTCTTTCTTTCTTTCTCTCTCTCTCTCTCTCTCTCTCTCTCTCTCTCTCTCTGTCTCTCTCTCCCTCTCTCTCTAGCACTGACCGTGAGCAAAGGCCTAGAAAGTGAATAGAGACAACAAACTCGTGACCAACGAAATTCTCCATGAGTTTCTGTTTCTATTGAAACAAAAGATTTACAATCAGGAAATATCAACATAGCTAGATAGCAAGATAAAAGCCCCAAGAATCCACATAGTAATTGCACTCGCATGCTGAGTGTATATTTAAAATTTCAGCTATAGCTTTTCATATAGTATGAGGCAGTAATGCTTTGTTGTTTGTTTGCACTTTGATATTCGCTAAGCATTTTGTGTGGCATCATTTTTTTGTTTTTTTTTTATTATTTTTTAATTGCATTTAATTGTTTAAGCATGTGGAGCACTTGCTTGCGTTTACTCTCTTGCGCCTACAATTGATATTTATTTTATTTTAATTTCCTATGCGCAAACGCTTTAGCGGCCTTTATTTGCATTATTCGCTTGTTATTATTATTTTTTTTTTTTTTGTTTGTGTGTTTCTCTTTTGTGTTGCATTCGCAAATGTTTGCTTTCTGTTGATCTTAACAATATTTAGATTACCATCTTTAAAATTCATTCAACATGTAGAACATGCAAAATGTAGATCAGTTTAAGTTCTGTTGCTGTGTTTTTTTTTTTGTATTTAAAATAAATACTGCTTTTTTTATGAGCAGCACTTTTTTTTATGTTTTGAAAGGGGCGAGTTGGGGCTCAGCTATTTAATTGAACGCAGCTGTATAAACATTTATTTGCATCAATTAACAATTAAGAGAATGCAATTGCGTAATGTCGGAGAATTTTGGAATATGGCGACAAAGTCAAGTGTAAAATTAAAAAAAAAAGCAAGCTCGGCTTTAAGTGTGACCCACGCGATGTTTAAATGTGTGTGTGTGTGTGTGTCGGATGCATTCTCGGGCTCTCTTATTTCTAAATTAAGATGTTTGTGCAAATTAATTGGTCGCTGGCATCATTATTACAAAAGCGACAAACAATTAGCCTAGATTTGTGCACGACGGCGATTGAGACGAAAGATAACAGTGTGACCGCATGCCATAAACTATTGTCTGTGTGCGTGTGTGCGCATGTGTGTGCTGGTCCCTGGTCCCTGCTCGGGCGCCAATCTGTGCAGCTGCAAAAGCCGTCGCCGTTGTCAATTGTTGTTGCAATTGAGCAGCAATTAAATGCGGATGCCATTCGCTGATTGAAATGAATTGAACCGCATTCGATGTGCGTATGTTGTGCGTGCGTGAGTTGTGTGTGTTCATTTATACCCTGTTACTCATTACAAATTAGTTAAATAGGGCACATTGCGGCTGAGCAATGCCAAAAACAGAAAGTTGAATGCATTTAAAACTCTTTTATCTTAAGTGATTCAGTTTAGCTCAAAGTTGATTTGAGCTAAGATAACATATTTTAAGCGTATTTTGAAATAAGTGCTCTTCATCCAAGCACAGAGTATCTTGCTATCAGTCACGCTCCACTTCCAATTGTAGTTTTTTCTATGTTTAAAAACACTTTTGTTAAGAACATGCCGCTTAACTTGTTTACAGAGCATATTACAGTCATTTACAACTCAACTTAAGCACATTGTATTATTTTTATTATTTACAATAAATGCTTTTAAGTCTTCTTCTTTTTCGCTTTTCGGTTGCCTTAGTATTTACAGGGTATCTACTAGTGGCTTAAGCTTTATTAAATGTACTTTTTTTCATAAGGTTTTCGTTGAATGTTGATTTCTGAGCTGATTGAGGAAAATGTAAAATACTTAATTTTTTATGTTAAATGCTTTTTAAGTTTCTTTATACTTTGCCTTTTGGAGCACTGTGTATTATAGGGTGTCTACTAGCATATGGATTTATATTTCATAGTCTCTTTCTTCCCTTTTGTTTTTTTTTTGCGCACAGCTAAAAGCAGGGTATCTACTCGACGCTCACACACTTTTCCTCCTTTTCCTATATGATTAAAGTAATACTTATTAATTTTGTGCTGCCAATCTGACTACAGGGCAATTTATAGTCTGTCATGCCCTAACTTTAGAATTTACAGATTTTACTTCAGTTTACAGGGTATCTACTAGTTTCCGAAACAATTTTCTTTATCTTTTCTGTTTGTTTTAAGTATTACTCTCTTAATTTATGTCTACAAGTTATTTACAGGGCATCTCTTAGTCAGTCCAAACTCAATTGGGCAGCTCGGAATTATTTTAAACGTATTTTTTTATGGAACGCGAATTTGCGAATTGCTTTTTGTCACAAACTTACCCCTGAAGTCCCAGCCGCGGGCGTCGGCGTAGCCGAGCAGCGCCCAAAGCAGCCACGTGGCTGCCAGGGGCTGCAATAGCCTGGCCATGGCGCTGATCACTGATCACTGATTACTCTCGATTCCGTTGAACAGCAACGACGACGTCGGCAGCGACGCTTTTCGATATGTCGATGGTGCACAAGTTGCAACTGCAAAAAATTGCAGCCTATTTAGTGGCAGCAGCAGCAGCAGCAGCGGCGACAGCTCTTGAAGTGGCCGTACAATTGTTAAGCAGCACCCGCCTTCTATTTCCCCTTTCCCCTTTTTAGTTTTCCTTATTTGGATTTTTCCTTTTGCTTGCCACATGCCGCGCTTGGGGCAGCGCATAAAGCTCACAGCGGGATTGCGGCAACGGTCAGTGGCGATGCTTCCGTTCAAAGTCAACGCATTAACACCCAGTTCAACAAGAACGTCACACACACACACCCTTGCACAAACAAATATAAAAGGGATATTTTTACCAGCATTTCCGTTACAAATGAATGCAATGAAAAGCCCCCCTGCCACGCCCCTCTCAACAACAACAACAACAACGCACTGGACACTTCCGCCATTGTCTATGCGAGTGAAAACTGAACAACAGCAAAACAAAACAAAAACGAGCTACGAGAAGGAGACAGGACACAGGACACAGGACACACACAGCGCGGCAGGCCACGCGCCCAGTTGAGGGGCATGTGGCACGATGCGAGCTTCACAACTGAAGCACATTAAATGTTGCTTAATTTTAAATAAAGCAATATTTTTGTATGCCGCCCCCAAATGAGAAAAAAGAAATACACGCACACACACATACTTATAGACATATATATTGAGGCGAGAAAAATATTATTGCGCAACAACATTGAAGAAAACTCGACGCCTCGCACTTTTCTGGCTGACTGTGTTGTGTTGATGCCTCATCAGCATTCAATTGTTCAATTGTTGTCGACAGTCGCAACAACATTTTAAATTTCCTTCTATTTTATTTTATTTTCGATTTCAATTTTCTTCCAGGGGCGTGACACGGCTTTATCACTCGCATCTCAATCTCAAGCTCAAAACAATCTATTTAAGATTTTCTTTTACTTGGCTTTTGCAATTATCAAAAAATTTCAACACAAAAAAATAGTAGCGACATTTTTTGTGCTTGAATTAGAGCAGAAAACAAAAGGGGAACAAATATATTGCATTTAAGAGATTTTAAATACATTCATAGGACTTATCTATAATGTTTGTAAAAGCTTAAATGTTAGTAATTGCCAAAGAGTTAAAGTATTATACGTTTTAAGAAGAAGATTCAAATATGTAACCTAACTGTAATGAACTTAAGAGTTTCAATGAAGATCAGCATTATATGCATATATGTCATATATATTTCAACACATATTTTATATATAAGGAAAATATTTTATAGCACAATTGAATTCTCAAATCTATTTTTTTAAGACTACATTTCTTTGCTGCTCAATAAATCAACTTACATTTCAGTTTCTTTCAAGAATAAAATTTAAGTTAAAGTTGTCTTTGACATTTTAAAGATATTACTTATAAGAATATATATATATATATATATATATATTCATATATTTTTATTTATATTTTTCATTTTATACTTGTGCAAAAGAACTAGTTCTTTTAATATGGAGTGCCAGTTTTGACATAATAAAAATAGTAGAGGGAGCATCGTGTACCTATTTTCCACATTCTTTAGTTTTGACATAAAAAAATAGTAGGTGGAGCAAATGGGAAAATCGGTACCAATTTTCCACTTTCTCTCTTGGAAAGCGTTCTGCGAGATTTTTTTATTTGCCGTGGACTGTTATGCATTTGAGTGGTGTCCAAGGTGGATAAATGAAGGGACCACGGAGCGGAGGGGGGGGGGGGTAGGTTGGGGGCGCTTATGGGATCGCCGTGGGGGGTATTTGACCTTTTCGCGTATATATGTGTGTATTGGCTAGCTGCGCTGTTATGAGTTGAGAGTACCCGAATATTTCAATATTAAATGTTTTCGAATGGTGATGTTATTGTTGTTGTTGCGCTATTCGTATCTATGAGATACGCGTAAAAGCTTTGTAGTTTATGCGTCGTTTGGCAAAATGCCTGCGTATATATATATAGTATATATATATACATAAATAACTATTAAATGAGCTAACACAAAAAATAAAAAACAAAGAGAAAAAAAAGCCGCTTGGCTTTGCTGCTGCCTATGTTTCAATTAAGTTAACATTAAAGGAATGCTTTTAGTTTTGGCCCCGACTCTAAGTGGGCAACAACAACAGCAACTGGCAGCAGCAACTAGCATCAGTCAGCAGCGGCAACTGTGCGTCCAAGTTTTGGGTTACCAAACATGTTACGCATAATAATTGGCGAATTGCAACACAATGGAAAATGCTGCTGCTGCAGCTGCAGCAACTAGCAGCAGCATCAACTGGCCGCAGCTCTAATAAGTTGATCCTGTTATTTCGGTTAACTCTGTTTATTCATCTCGCAACTTTTTTTTTTTTTTTGCTCATAGAAATTGCGAATAAAGGCAGAAAACAAAACACAAGTTATGCAAATGGGCTGATCTGACTTGAATAGATAGTATATATAGATATATATACATATATATATAACAATATAAATATATGTAGGCTTAAAGAAAAGGTTTATTATTCCCTTACTTTAAGGGCACTTAATTCAAATATTCTATTCACCATTTGAAGCTCTACAAAACATATTTAACATTTCTTTGTCGTTTCCCACTTCAAATTCAGGTCTGGTTTAACAAAAAGAAAAAAAATATAAATGCTTAAAAATCGAAATAATTAATTCCCATTTTACTTTTATATAGGCAACATTTTTAAGTTTACACACTCTAAGGATTTAGTTGGTCTATTTAAATAGCATTTGTAGCCTTTTTTCAAATGCGGTTCGCCTCCTCAAAAAACTCTCTTTTCAGGCCGTATTCAAAGCGCCGCTCTTTGTGGCAAGAGCTGTTAATGATGCGACCGCTACATGTGGCATGTGGCAAATGCATATATATATGTATAAAATTTGTCTATTAACATCTCATCATTAAAACTCAACTAAGCGTTAGTTAAGTTCGCGTTTTTTGCGCGTGAAAAGTCATTAAAATTAATGATGCATATTTTGCAGGCGTTCTTCCCCTTCTTCATATTCTTGCAACATTTGGCAGTTGCTCTGCTTGGCTCTTTTGCCACATTTTGGCCCGCCTCTAATGCCCAATAAATGCCGTTGTTCTGGCCGCTTTTCTTCTTCTTCTACCTCTTCGTTTCAGCATTTGGCATTCCATTGAACGACGCCAAAAACGCCTGGGAAACCCAATGAAAACGAGTGAAATAAACCAAGAACCAAATAAAAATTTGCAACGTTGTCACTTGCAACACGATCCTCCAGCAGCAACAACATCACAATTTGACATAACAAGCGACATAAAGTTGGGGTCTAGCCGAATTTTTAATGCTCTCAAAAATTAAAAATTGTCATTAAATTAACTGGTAATTCTTTTTTCTTTTCTGTCAGATCTGGTATCTATAAAAATCTTAAATGTCTTAAACTTAAATTTAAAAAATTAAAGAAAGAAAATATTTTAAAAATATTCTTATGGAAACTTTCAATATAGTATTTAAATACATATTTTTTACTGCTCACACACACATATACTCTGTTTGTCAGTGCACACAGTGTATTCATATGTACAACTACAAAATGCAAACGCTGCAGAAATTAATATAAAGCCAAAAAAAATTATTTCTCATTCTAACAGCTGCTGTTAAATGGAATTTGAATATTGAATTTGAAATCTGGCGGCAGCTACAAAAATAGTTGATTTTTTTGATGTTGTCTTCTTCTCTTGCTTGCAAAGACTTTATTATTTTATTTTATTTGTGTTCTGCCTTATTTGGGCTTGTTATTTATAAGATTTGTTGGCACCCCAAATAGAGCGAGAGTGGGAGGGAGAGAGTGGGAGTTAGGGCGAGGGAGACACTTTGTTTCTGTTCGGCAATTTGTCAGGCTGCACAACTTTCGACACTAATTGTTGTTGTTGTTGTTGCTATTTCTATCGCTGCTGCTGCCGCCGCTGCTGCGTTGCATCTGTCAGATAAAAAGACACACGAGCCGCGATCAGCGCCAGAAACGTTTATCGTTTAACGTCAACCAGATTTATTTGATTTTTTTCGTTGGCTCTACGATCAATTTTGGCTTTCGCTTTGATAAAGATTTTTTATGCAGACAACAACAACAATGGACAGCACAATTTATAACTGCTAAATTGATAGCAAAAATATTTGTAATCCGTCAACAGCAATAATCAGCAAATATTTAGCTGTTCACTTAAGGCCTTAAGGAATTTATAGCCGTACTTTGTACTTAAGTACTTTTATTAAAAGTTCCAGTTGGAGAAAACATCTTTGGAAATTTTCTGAATATTCCTGTCAGCTTTGGACTGAAAGTTAACTTTACATATAGAAATAGAAACTGCTTTTCAGCTTTTGGGTAAAAGTTAACTGTACATTCTTATTTGATTGCTTGGTTGTCCTTTGCTTAATCTGACATTTAATAAAAAAGTATGTTTCTATCGGTAACTGGAAAAACACCATTCTTAAAAGGTCATAAAAATATGTTTTTATATCCTTGAAATTTAATTTTACTTTTTAATCAACAACAAAAACATATAGAAAAAACCATTTAAAACAACACAAAAAGATTTTACTATAAGAAAAAATGTTCGTTGAGAATTTTCAATCAAATTGAACTTGATATAAATTCTTTTATTTCGTGTGGAGTGTTAGTCTATTGTAGAAAGAATGCCCTTTTACAAGGAAATTGCTAAGCTTGATTTCAATTGAAGCATTTTCTGTTGTTTTATTATTTTGTTTTATCTAAAAACGATTTTAATTCAACGGATTTTTCATTTAATGGACGAAATGCCCAGCTGTGAAAACTTTTAGAGCTCCAACTTTTCCTGAATAATTTGACTGATAAAAACGGTCTCATTGGCTTTGGATTTGTGTCAAAGTTTATTCAGTTTATATAAATTGAATACAATTTTAACTATTTAATACATTAGTTCAAAAACTGACTACGGCTCGTGTGTCTAATTTATATCATATAAACCCCCTTTGATGTCTATTAAAAACGCAGAATAGTAAGGAAGCTTTCATTAGTCACCATTTTTATTCTTTTATTTTTGCTCAACACCAAAAAAAAACTGTTACAAAGCTTCGAAGGAGAGTTCTATACTATTTAAACCAGTTTTAATCTCTAATTAAATCATCAAAGTTGGAAACCTTAAACCAAAAGCATATTTTAAAACATATTTTAAACAGAAAAGGGACAGTTCATTGGAATGCAAAAACAGGCAAAAACAAGGAGCAGAAAGTTTCAAATAAAACTTTCTTTTACCATATCGCACATAACATAAAAAATGTTTTCCTTGTATAAAAAAGACCCATAAATACTTGTGGCTTTGCAAACCAACAAAGGATATATGCGTAATTAATATATATAAAATATATTTGTATGCACTTTTTTTGCAGACGCTTTTTCAGTTAATTTTACAAAAACTGTATAGTTATGATTTTCAGAGATTTCAGAGCACAATTCTTCTAGAGAATCAAGCACAATGATGTGTTGGAGGAAAAACCAAAAAAAAATATATTTGACTAAAAACTTAAGCAGACAAAGGACAACAGAGGCACTTGCACGAAAAAAAAATAAAAGGAAAACGTCTCACTTTTCATTTAAGGACCCAAAAAAATGTTCTGTAAGGAAAATCCAAAAATTCAACTACGATCGCGGAATCTGTTTGGGGCTGCGGTAAAGCACTTCAAGAGCTGTCTTTTTTTCAAATGTGAATTGAACACAATTTGAAGTTTGAATCGTTTTTTTATAGTTTTATTATTGCAGTCTTTTTTTTACACACTTACTCAAAAAACAAGAAAAAAAACGTTTTTTCGTTGTAATTCTGTATTTAAACTTTGGGAAAACAACTAAAAGAGGAGAATTTAAATAAAGTTGATTCGTTGACTGGTGGGTTGCACACGCGCCACAGTCTCAGTTTCAGTCTCAGTCGGAGTCGCAGTCACACAAAAGTCACAAGTCACACAACAAGTCACAAGTCGCAGTCGCTGCACAACGTAACGCACACGCAAACGCTTCAAATTGAACTGACGCGACTGCGGTGCAACCAGTGCCGGCATCGACTTGCCCAGCGCCCCAAGCGGCCCAAGCAGCGCCAGCCCTGCGTCGGAGGAGACGTCGCGCGCACGACGACGACGCACGAATCGCACGAAGCATACGGAACAGCCGACGAAGCCGAAGCGTGATAACAAATGGTACACGACGACAACAACAGCAACAACAGCAGCAACAGCGGCCGAAGCAGCCGACGCATTCGCAGCGATAACAAACAGAACACGAAGATGTGCACCCGAAGCTCGTTCGGCCTGCAATTGCAGGTCGTTCAGCATGCTGTTCGTTTGTGCGGCGGGTGTGGAGGCGGGAGGCAACGACGCTTCAGCGCGCACAGCCAACCAGGTTGCATGGCTTGCCAGCTTACATTTGCAGGGCTTGTTTAACAGCAGCATGTTGCTAACATGGCGGACAGCTGTTAACCTGCTGCTGTTGCTATTGTTATTGATGTTTTTGCGTGACAGCTACATGTTGCTTGCGCTTCTGTTGCGCCTGCGCCAGCCGTTTGAGCTTCGTACAGCAGGCTCAAGCTTAAGACATACACACAATGCACGCACACAACAGCAGCAACAACAGCACCAGCAGCAAAAGCAACAACAGCAGCAGCAGCAGTAGCGGAAGCTGCTTGCCTAGCGGTATTCTTATTACATAGCCTTGCTTGGGCTGTTCTATTTTTGACAAGTGTTGTGTAGCGCATTGAGAAAGTGTACTGTGAAAACGTTTAGCTAATTTGTGGAGTATATTAGCATAAATATCTAAGTATGTATATATGTATATACCTATATACATATGTAAATAAATATGGATATAGTTTTGCTTAGATATACATTTGTAAAAGGTTTTGGGATAAATTGAAGTACATAAACCCTAGTTACCCATGTTATGTACTCAGTTCAAGTATTCTGGTTTCTATCTTAGTAATAGTGAATATTCTTTGTGGATCGAGAAACAATTCATTTGAGCTTTAGCTTTATGCACAAACAAACTGTTGAAGCAATAATGTGCTAGTTAAAAGCATACTATATATGCATAAATATAATTACATATATTTATGTTTATATATGTATATCTATAGCTAAATGTCTGTTCGAGGATTTTATCTCTGAGATGTCATATTTTTGCTTTGCTATTTGTTGTTGTTGTTGGTGTTCCTAGTCGCCAAACTTATCAGACATGCACAAGTCCCCAAAGTGGGTGTGTAAAGCAAAGGAGCAGGCCGGTGGAAAACGGGCGTGGCGGGGGCGAGCATTGTTTGCAATGCTTACATTGTTTGCTGTTATGATTTTTATGAATTTTAACAACAGTTGATGCCACAGCAGCTGCTGATTGTTGTTGTTGTCTTGCACTCGTTGCCTTAATTTTTGCGCACTTCATTTTGGTATTTTTTTTCGCGTTTATTTTAGTGGTAGCTAGCTTCAAGTGTGAAAAGAAAAGCGCTGGCTAGCAAATTCAATTTACATATGCAGTCCCCAGAGTGTGTGTGTGTGTATGTTGTGTGTGTGTGTCTCCGTGCAGCAGGCAAATCGGCAGCCATTTAACGCGAAGAGCGAAGCTGCTAATTGACTCTTGCTGCTGTGGCAAGCAAGCGGCTGAAGGGGGCCGGGGGCATGGCAAGTTGGAGGCATGCTTGTTTTTACTGGGCCAAAAGTGCAAGTGGCTAGAATCGATGCTAAGCAATTATAAACAAAATATTTAATCAAGAGCTGAAGCAAAAATGCAACCGCAGCAAAACATAAAAATTACAATACGAAACAAAAAACGAAACAAAGCTAAACAGAAAACTAACTGTAAATTGAGTAGAGGCCAACACGCGCAACAAACACACACGCACACTCAAATAAAGGGCAACTTTTTACATAATAATTAAAATTTAGCTACGCTCAAGAACAGATATAAAGAGCTCGACTCTCAGATACTCTGTAATCAGATAGGCAACACTTAAAAATGATATGTTTTAAATACAATCAAGAGAGCCTGCAAAAATTGTATAGAATATATGTGCATGCATACTTATGTATGTAAATACCCCATTTGCCGCCGATTACAGGGCACAACGAGAGCAGTTGCCACAAATGATGCGCTTTCGTAACACCACCGACAACAATTGTAACACCAATAACAATTGCAACTATAAAAGCAAAAACAGTTTCAAATTTCACAACACTGCGCCAACAACAACAGAAGCAACAATAATAATTATAAAAATGCGCTTGCAACTCCAGAACAAATACAATCGACCTTAACAAAATCTGCCTCATTCCATTGCCGCTGGTTCTGCCCCTGCCCCATTCTCTTGCAACGGCCTCTCAAACAGTCTTGAAGATCTTTCTCAATTGTGCGGGCACTTGGCTGCCTCGAAGTATTCACACATCTATCTGGACCAAGTGTCAATTTCAAGCTCTTTTTAAATTGTGTGTGTAAACAAAACTACATATATATATATATATATATGTATTTATATACATATTTATTTATGTATAAACAAATGCATAAATAAACAAGCTTCTGCCTGCTGCTGCATAATTTTGAAATATATTTAAAGAGATTTGTGCACATACAATATGTATTGATATATATATAATAACCTATATTTACATAAATACATGTGTATAACAATTTCAGAACAATCGCTTTTTAAAACTTCTTTAATTGCTAGAAAAACTAACCCCTAAATAATGCTCAACAAATTCTAAATTCTAGATAAATGGAATTTTAATGCAAGTGCTAAATAGTTTAAAAATATATTTGTCTAACCGTTAAGAATAATTATGCCAAATCATTGTTCAATAATATTCAACTTGTTAAACATTTCTTAAGAATATCTCTCCAGTTCTTTTTTGCAGCACATATAAATTATGACCTGATTCATAAATCGCATTCAGATTAGCAAGAATTTTTATCAAATTTCATAAACTTGAAATTTTGGCTATGAGAAAATTCTAATACTTTTATCGAACATTTACTGAATCATAGTTTAGAATCAGTTTCAAAAGGGCAAACAATATATAGAAATATGACAAGTGGCTAAATTATCACAATAAAATTTAAGTTTTTGAAAAGTTCGTAAAAAAAATTTAACAGAAAAAAAGAGATAAAAGGGGGGTTATACTTAAGTATAAGTAGTTAAGAATATATATTGATTCATATATATTTGATTTATGTATGTTTAGCAAATGTTTCCTTGCATTCACCTAAGTTATATTTTCTTTAAACCAATCTTAGCTACGATATTTCTTTTTGGCTCTAAGGCAGTTTCGCTTTTCTGTTCTAGTTCCAGATTTCGGTACCGTTGATTTCGTTCGACCCAAAAAAAAACGAGCAAATGCGAGTCAAGTGTTGAAAATTCATTAAAATTACAAGGACACAACTTTTGGACAGCGCGCTCGCTGTGTGTGTGTGTGTTTGTCTGTGTGCGTCTTTTTTGTGACCTCTGACATTGCATTTAATCTCGTTGACAGCACTTAACACGCCCCCGAGTAGTAAAAGTGGCGACGCCCGACTAAATGAAAGCTCAAATAGGGACGCTTTTGTGATGACGAGGGGTCGACATTACAGATACCCTGTATGGGTTAAATGTTTGCCAAATGAGGTGTGTTGTTACCTGAGAGAAGTCGCACTGAAAGTGCAGCAGAGGTGAATTGGCTGTTGTAAAATGTTTAAATATATGGCTATAGTCTTTTTTAAAAAGATAACATACATAGAAAAACAATTATATTTGAAGTTATTAAAGGCACCACTTTTGTCTCTAATAAATCATATAGTAAAAATATTTTTAAAAGTTTCTCAATCAAAACTTTTTACACCGCCAAGCAAAACATAGAAAACACCCTTTTAACAGGGTATCTCGCACGTCAGTCATATGCATTTATTGTTGATCTTGCTGCTGTGTGTGGCGGATTATTTAAGTTTATAATACGCTTAGGGGTAATTTTAATCTGTTGCAAATTGTTTTTGTAGCTCGCCTTGCTGCAGACGCAACAATCGACAACAACAACAACAACAACCCCCTTCATCCACTACCAACCAACCCCCTCCCCCGTTCACCAAAAAATCAGCATCTATAAAACATCTTTTTGCATCGCCTCAGTTGCTGCTTTGGTACATTGTATTTTTTTTTCTTTTCTGGCCATTTGTTTTTTTGTGTTTTTGTTTGTGGCATATTTCATGGATATGGTAATCCACATGTGCGTGCCTGCAAAGGGGGGCGGCGAGAGGGAGAAGTAGGCGGGCCAGGGGTGAGATTTGGATTTCGTTTTGGCAACATGGGTCGTTTCATTAGGCGATTGCGGCATGGGCGTGGCAGCAACGGGAGTTGCGTCCGCTTGGGGAACAATTGCAATTTCACTTTTTGCAAATAGGATTTTCATTTTGGTTGTTTTCTCTCTTGGTTTTGAATTTAGTAATTTATGCAGTGCACGGCTTTTAGGAGTCGTTGCTGCTGCTCGTGGTGTTAAGTCAGAGTCATAATTGTGAAAATTCATGTGCGGGCTACGATTTCGTGTTGGAATGCTGGGAATGGAACGTTGAAAATGTGATATATGCCTGCAGCAGATAAAAGAATTAACAGAAGTGAGATAATACTAACTAAGCGAAAAACGTTGGTATATGAGAGTTTAGGCGGAACGATGGAAATTGAACACGGGAAAAAAACCCACGCTGAATAAGTTTCAAGCATTATTTCTTGTTCCATTACAAATTTTAAGCTTACAAATGTTCAACAGTTGTTTTAATTCGATTGTTTCAAGTGATATTATTTTGAAATCAATTACAGGTAGTTGCATCAATAGCGTTTCCTGTGTTTTAATTAACTGTTTTGTAAAGCAGAAAGATTGCTTTAAGGTGACAAGAGCACAAACGCCCAGAAAATTTTAAATTATGCTTCAGCTAATCGAAATTTTTAATTCCATCGTTCCGTTCATATCGTTTTGTTCCAATTCCACGGTTCCACTTCGGAAAAAGAGAATTTTACTACTGACCACAACAAAGATTTCCGCAAATGTTTCACTGCCGCATTCCGCAAAAAACAGCGGAAACAAATGCCGAAAATCACCTTGGGGCTATTCCTGTGAAAAGTGCAAATCGAGCATTGAAAAATGCACTCAGGTTCAATGAGTGCTTATGAAAAAAGCAAATAAACTAAAGAAGGAAAGAAAATTCAATGAATTTTCATTTGCTGATAGTTTTTCCACATCATGTGTTTTAAGCATTAGCATAATCGGCAGCCAGGCGGCACGTAATCGAAATCAATTCACGTAGAATCAGTGGTCTATGGTTTTTCCCAATTAAACCAATTCAAAATAATTTTTCAATTACAACAAAGAAAAACATGTTGAACAATTTGCGTTAATCAAAAAGTTTTTCATATTTAAATTGCGAATTCTTCGCATTTCGGCACGTGGCCCTAACGCCCAATGAGATCAGCAATCGCCGCTGACATCACAATAAAGAAGAAAAACAAAACAAAAAAAAAAAAACAGTAAATAGAAAACTTATAATAATTATATATATCGAATGAAATGAAAGCCAGAAAACTACATTAGAGCTAAAGAAAAACACAAAATAGAATAATAAAAAATATAATTGGATGGCGCGCGTTTCATAAGAAATCAATTAGGAACGAAATGTGAATGAAATTAGGGAAAAGAAAAGATATAATGCTAACTTACCCTCGGGCTGACGATCTTGATTGCGATCACGATCTTGGTCTTGGTTACGATCCTGTTCACGATCTTGATCTTGGTCAGGATCCCGTTCACGATCTTGATCTGGTTCAACGGGTTGTGATTTGGGCTCGGGCGTGGATTCCGGTTCTGGATCGGGTATTGGTTGCGGTCGTGGTTCGGACTCGTCGTCGTCCCCGTTGGGACAGCCAGCCTCGTCGGTCTGATCTTCGCACTGTATTGAGCCATCGCAGCGCAGATAAAGCGGCAGGCAGCGATCGTCGCACTTGAATTCTTTATCAGTGCAAACTGATTGATCAGTCAAAAAGCGCAACGCAAAAGGAAGGCAAAGAAAAACACAAAAATATAAACGCATCTTTTTAAAAAAGCTGACAAAAAAAAGGTTTACAAAAACAGATGAACGAATGAACGGGGATTGATTGGAGTGATTGTTATGTGATTGATCAATGCAATAGCTGATCTCAATATAGCTAATGAATGATTGAAAGTCTTTATTGCTTGATCGATTTGCAAACTTATTGATTATCTTATCTTTTAATTGATTGATAGACTGAATGATTGACTGAGTACTTGATTGATTATATAATTTATACGTACACTGATTGATTGACTAAGTGATTGATTAATATAACGGGTTGATTGACACAAATATTGATAAATTAATTGAATAATTGAAGATTGATTCTTTTGAACTTGAATAATTGACTGGTAAAATAATCGATTGATTGATTGAATGACATATTTATTGCATGTTGTTTATGCATTAATTAACTGATTAGTAAATGAATTTGTTTATTGATTGATTGATGAAGGATAACTTTATAGAGAGCGTCAATTGCACATTCTCAACTTGAATTTTGGGGCATAAATGACAAATGTGAGAGTTGACAATGATAATGATCATTACCCATTTGGGCACTGGGACAAGATTCCTCATCTTCGCCCTGGGAACAGTCGTTTTTGCCATCGCATCTCATCTCGTCGCAGACGCGAGTGCCGGTTCGGTAACAGTAAAAAGTCGCATCGCCGCGGCATTCCGGTTCGCCGGAGCCAATTTCGTCATCGGTCGGCTCGGTTATTTCAGGGGCATTAGGATCTGTGTTGTGTGTGTTTTTGTGTGTGTATTTGTAAAGTTCACATGCAAAAAAATTAGCAGTTTTTCAAATTAAAAAACGTTGAATAAACATAAAACGCATAATTGGACAGAGCGAGAACGAGACACGCAAACAGAGAGGGGGAGCGTGACAAAGATAGCGAGAGTACAAATAGATGGTGGGACACAAAGTTGTGAAAATGTTTTTGTGTATGTGTATGTATGTATTTCATATATGCATTTCTTTCATTCCAGTTACAAACACGCTGGAAGACTGAACACAAGAGTCGTTTGATGACATGTCTGCGAGCAGGTCGGCATCTGTGCAGACAAGTCACTAAGCTTGTCCTCGAGGGTTATATTTTCGTTTTTTTTTATACAAAATGACGATATACAAGGTTAACGGTGCGAGAGAAGACAAAACGCATGAGAGAGAGAGAAAGAGAGAGTGGAGTTGAGCGATCAAGTGACAGAGGGAGAGAGAACGAGTTGACAGCAACAGTCACAGCTTAACTTAGTTTACACTTAACATTTAGTGGCTACAAGGATTAGTTCAACGTGCTGTTTTTTTTTACACTTTGTGTATAGGTGAGTAAGTGTGTGTAGGTGTGTGTAAGTGTGTGTAAGTGTGTGTAAGTGTGTGTAAGTGTGTGTAAGTGTGTATAGCCATGGCCAAAAATTCCCTCCCGATCAAAACGTGCTCAACCAAAGTGAGAGAGAAAGAGAGGAAAACCAACCCTGATCCGTTGGCAAACGTCGGCAAACTTGATGATCGCCTTCGCCCACACAAACTTCGCGCTCAGCGAAAATGATCCCATTATTATCCTCTTCTCGTGCGGCGCACATATCAGGATTCTCGTCGGAGCCATCATCACAATTATCGCTGCCATTGCAAATATCATAGCAGGGTATATTCGGCACAGTGCCACTTTCGCACTGGAAATAATCGTCGGCGCCGCGGCACTGCACATACTGCGGCGGCGGCTGCGGCGTCGACTGCGGCGGCGACTGCGGCAGCGTTTCCACAGGCAGACCTGTGTATCGCTCGCACAGCTCGGCATTCTCGTCAGAGGCATCGTCGCAGTCGGCGCGCCCGTTGCAAATGGTATAACAGGGTGTGCTCAGCTTGTCGCCGCTCTCGCACTGGAAATCATCGTTGGGCGACTCACAATCGCTGGCATTGGTTGGCAGTGCATGTTTTTGGGTGCGCTGATCGCATAGCTCCGGATTCTCATCGGATCCATCGTCGCAATCGTTGCGTCCGTTGCAAATGTTATAGCAATAAATTTTGTATAGATTGCCGCTGTTGCATTCGAAAAGATCGCTCGGATCACGGCACTGGTCGGCATCGGGATCCACATCCGTATCCGTATCGGTATCATCTACCAAATCGCCATCGTCCTCCTCCGGCTCGGGCTCGGGCTCGAGATCGGGCTCCGACTCGGGCTCCGGCTCGGGCTCTTGCTCCGGTTCGAGCTCTGGTTCGGACTTGAAGGGATTTGAGAGCCGAATCAAAAGACGTCGGCACATCCCTAGATCCTCGTCGGAGCCATCCTCGCAGTTGGGCACACCATTGCACATGTTCGGGCAGGACACACTCTGGATTTCGCCGCTCGCGCAGATGAAGCTTGCATTTTCGTTGAACCGTTGGCCGAGGCACTGGTCATCTGTGAGGCGTGCAGAGGTTAAGAACGGTGTGCGGTTGTGTGTATGTGGGTGTATGTGTGTGTGTGGGTGTGTGTATTTTGGAATTGTTTTGCGTGTGTAGTTGTGAATTTAAATGTGCGTTTTACGTTCTTTATACGCTCAGAGAATAACGTCAATCGAAGTTTATTTTTATAAATTTAATTCAGATTTAAATGTTAACTTTTTTCTTTCAAATCTTTCAAATAATTATTTAATCGAAGTTCCCATTTTAGTTATTTATTTTATTTTGAATTTTTTTTTAATTTTTATGCAAATAAATTATTTTTCTACTTTTTTATTTATACATTTTTAAGCTCCTTTTGCATTAAAAAAAATTAAAAATTCAAATTAAAATTAATAAAAAAATATAAAATATATCCTCAGAAAATGTATTTTGTAAGCGAAAACAAAATCTTTCAGGTTTTATTTTACATTTTTTGTTAAAGTTTTCGTATTCTAGTTATAACCATCTTCTGACATTTTCTCTGAATGTAATTAAGCACGTTAACTTATTTACAAAATATGCAAAGAACTACGTAAGTAAAGAAAGTTTTTCAATTGTTTGAGGCAAAGCTTGAGGCTAAACATTTTTACAGCTAAAAGCAGTTTGGGAAATCGCGGCGTTTATGTTGTCCAAACACCAAAAGCGGGCATTTGAAAGATGAAAATGGAATGTCGAAACTCACCCAAAATCAGGTGGAAGTAGAAGTCGTCGTCGAGGGAGGCGCTCTGGTTGCCAATGCGATTGAAGACCGACAGCTGTTGGCGCAGCTTGTCTTCGAAGTCGGCCACATTTGTGGGTATTTCCAGGTTGAGAATTACATAGCTCTTGTACTGATCGTTAGTCGGGCTGGTCGAAAGGAAACAATTGCATCGATTAGAGAGTATTAAGAATGATTTACATTTAATATTTAAAGTATAAGTTATACATAATTATATTATCAGAATAACTTAAGCTTAGGCTGGGACAAATACAAACCCTAGGATTCGAATCAAATTTCCTCTTTGGAAACATATCCTCTTGTGATAGCCTCAGATAAAAAACAAATATTCCTTTTACTTAGAACTAGTTATTCGACTTTATCAAAATGATACAATTTAACTTAAAACTGGAGTTCCACTTTAAAATAAGACATTGATTGATGACTCCAAATCGTAAACGAAAGAAAGTTATAGGAACAGTTTCAAAATATATTTTGTTGCTACAATTTAAGGTACATTATGTAGGTATACTTGGTAAGTATATAGGCATATTGTGTAAGTATATTTTTGGGTACCATTTGTATGTGTAACTTTTAGGTACAACATAAAGGAACACTTTATGGGTGAATTTTTGGGAGAGTTTTTTGGTTACACTTAATAATCTAAAGGTACACTTTATAGTTACACTTTAAAGGTACACTCTGTAAGTAGAAACTATAGGTACAGTAAGTAGGTACACCTACAGGGTGTAGGTACAATACATATGTACATACATAGGTACAATTTGTACTCAAATGTTTATCAATCAAATTATTTATAGATTAAGAAGTTCAGACTGAAACTTAGGGGTAAAAACAAGGCATGAACTTATGATCTGATAAGGAAAAGAAAAAAGAGCTAACTACAGTAACAGGGCATCTGCAAGTAGATTATTTTTTTGTATAAGTTTTAAACTGTTAATCGACTTACCCGACTTGGATCAAATTGCTGCGCAGATCAACGTCGTCGTCGTCAACCTCATAGCTGCGCCGGAAGAGCTCACGCAGGCCGAGACCGATCTCCTCGGTGAGATTTTGGAACTGTTCGCTCTGCTTGTCGTCGAAGTCGTTCTGATATGGCTCGTTAACGGTGAATCGTGTGCGGTCTGAAATCAACAGATGCGATCGCAATTACAATTGGAAAAACAATCAAATTCAAATTGAAGTTTGACTTACATAGAACTGTTTCCAGGCTATCGTTGCCGGAGCCCACCTCGGTCTCGTAGTCGTCGGTGGCGCGAACGTGATTGGCGCGGCTAGGCCGCTTGGCCGCCCGCTTCTTGGGCGCTGGCCGGGCGGCGCGTCGCTGCCGGCGATGCGCGTCGTCGCTGCCAAAGAGACGCGTCAGTTCGCGCCGCACGCGCCGCACGCCCTGATTAAACCAATTGCCCCCCACCGCTGCGGCGGACTCGTCCATTAGCGGCGCGTACGGCTGCAGATTCTCCGATTCCGCGTACGGCGTTTCGTCCTCCAGGTCAAAGAACATGTTATCATTGTCGTCAAGGCTTGAGATTTGCTGCAAACAAAACAATTTGATAATTAAAAAAATATGCAAAAGACATTTTAAAATAATTATAAATTAATATATAGTAATACTTTTTTCCACAAAAAATCATTCACTATTTAAAAAATATTAATATAAATATCATTTTTAGCTTGATTTTCATTTTTTATTAATATATAAATAAATATATAATTATAATATTATTATATTAAATTATTTTTTATGGTTATTAGTTGCAAAATCTAATAAATAAAAATTAAATTCATATCATTATTTGGATATATTTCAATAAGTTGCTGTTAAAAGCAACAAGCTTTCAAGCTCTTTGCGGGTTGTGTTCTATGCTAAGTGCAATGCTGTACAGTTTTAAAAGCACTAGACACCAAAAAAAAGGTTTTCAACACGGCCTGCCACACTGTTAAGCGAAAGCGCAAAAGCTCGTTGCTGCAGCACTTGCATGTTACTGGCTTCATTTAAAGTGTGGTGAGTTTCGTTTCGTAAATGGGGGAAAAAATTAGCATTTTATAGCTAGGGGGAATTCCCCTACAACATGTTTTTTATATTGGATAAATAAATGCAACTACAAAAATAAATAAAAAATTCATTCTTGTCTTAATTTTAACAAAGCAATTAGATCTACTTTGGTGCTTTGTAAACGTTTTTTAATAAAATATATTAAAAAAACTCATTCAGTTTTAAGGCAGACAAATACCATTAAGAATGTCGCTATTTCTCAATGTGTTGATGTCAGTGTTTATCAGTTCTGCATTACTTTTTTAATACATACACCTATAACGGTTTCTACTGAAGTAAAGTATAAAAAGCTTCTCAATTACTGGCTTGATTCCATTTTTTTAATTTATTTGTACTATTTCTATATATTTATTCAAACTTTTTTTAAACTGGTTATGTTAAGAGAGTGATTGTGTGTGTTTATTGTTGACTAACTTAGTTTAATGTGTTGAGCTTCCATGAAAACAATTTATTTGCAATTTATTTCCTTTACCTTTTTGCAATATTTTCTTGAGGTTTCCCTGCTCTTTTTCTTTCTGATTTTTATAAATTCTCGATTGAACCATTTCACAATTTTTGTGGCTGCAACAAGTTGCAGCTGGCTGGAAATCCGTGGCACCGGGCCAGGGAAGGAGTAAAGGGCTATTTTTATTCTACCAATTGATTTCAAGTGTCAATTTTTGTTTACTTTCCATTTTCTTTATGATAATTTTTGATCATTCTGTATAATCTCCCCTTTTGGTGCCACGCCCCCTGGGCTCAAGTGTTTCTATGTATATAAATAGCTTGGATTTATTCCTCACTATTTCCCCTGTTTTATATTTCTTTAATTTTATTTGTTTTGCCGTTGTAAAAATTAAAAGTTCTTTTTTTCATTTCTCTAAGGTATTTATTTCTGTAGGGATATATAAAATTGTAGGCAATAATTCGAAGTTAGTTTTTTTTATTTTTTTTATTCAACCAGAAGCGCATTTAATTGAAAGCTCATTATTTTACTATTTTACTTTTCTTTTATATATGAAGCGAAAGATTTTCTTTAAAGTTTACAAATTTGTATTAAAAACTTATTCTTTATACACTTGTAAACATTTCTTAACACAAACGGGCCTTAAGCACATGAAAGCTCTGTTAACACTGGCCATTAGCTGCATTCCTTTTGTTTCCAGCTTGTTTGTATACAGATATAAATTTATATATACATATATATATATATATATTTATCTATATCTATATGTGTGTGTATCTCAATGATATCTTTTATCTATATACTTTGAGTCTGACGAATGTGGGCCAAATGTGCATTGAACAGACCCCCGCTGCGTGCCACGCCCCCTTCAACACGCAGACCGCCCATTGATAAAGTTGGCCGATAAGGTGGCCAAACGACAATGCGAAGCGTGTGAGACAAAAAGCAAAAGAAGAAGAGAATAGTAGGGGAAAGGGGAAAAAGCGAGGTTGAATTTTCATGTCAACTGAAAATTCAGCTTAAATTTCATCAATCACAAATTGAAATGAAAGAAACATTTTTAAACAAAAACAACAAAACAGCAGGTTGAGTATTTCTTTTCGAGAATTGACGAATTGGAAATACACTTAAAATGTTATAAATGTATATTATATATATATATATATATATATATATGTATATGCTTTATTTAATTCCCTGCTTTCTTATTCTTATTTTAAGTAAATATTTAATTTAAATATTAAGCTTTATTAAATTTTTTATTTTCATTTTTTTTTCCTCTCTGCGTTTCATAGTTGTTAATAAAATGGGAATGCTCTTTTGCAGAGTGCAAAAAAGTTGAACAAACTTTTTTTTCCTGTGCGTTAATTTTTTCTCATGCCTTATGCTTTTGTTGTTGTTATTATTCGATTGTTGTTGTTGTGATTTTGTTTAGCTGGTTTTTTTTAACGTTTGTCTGCGCTGCGTCTGCGACATTGTCTGGGCCCCGAAAAGAAAGGGAGCGCGAGAAGGAGTCGAAGTGAGAGGAATCTAGCATATCGATAACAGTTTGATTGGGCGCTTAAGTGGCGGGCAAGGTGGCGGTTGGGTCGGTGAGGGGCGTGGCTAGCTGCCTTATAAAACTGGGCAGTCACGTGTCGAGTCTGTGAACTTCGCATTTAGTTAAGTTTGCCAAGTTTGTCAGTTGTTGTGCGTGTGTGTATTTGTTGTGTGTAAAAGTGGACAAAACTCAAACTGTTATAAAGTCATTCTCATTCGGTATATTTACATATTTCATACACTTTAAAGAAGCCATTTTAATTCAGAGGGGAACTTAATGAAAATTGTACTTATATATTGTTGCATTATATATACATATATATTATACACGCATATATCTTAACCTACATCAGCTTTTGTAATTCTCATATTGCTCCACAGCCGTTGTAAACTTTCTACATATTAATATTTATTATGCTTCCAAAAGTTTTTTTATTTTATTTGACAAGCATCTGAATACACATACATATATTAATTAAAATCCTTTTTTTACTTTATGCGTTATGTTGGTATTTTTTTAGTTAATTAGTTGTGGCACTTATATATGTAAAAAATGGTATTTTTCACGAATTAAAAGTTTTACACACAATTCTAACTTTCATTTAACAATTTATTTTTGTTATATATCTTTTCAAAGAACTTCTTTTTGATGTTATATTTTTTTTTCTTTTTTGCATAAATAGCGAGTTTGAAAATAGCTAAAATTTGTAATAAAATGTTCATTATAAAAAACGTATTCTTTAAAAACCATTTAATGGTTTATTTGCGCAATAAACATTGAGTCTCAATATATAATTATAATAATATATTTATTAACATAATTAAACAGCAAGAAGGCAAATGTAAAAAAAGGAAGTTATCAATTGGTATTCATATCAAAAAAGCACACAAAATCTCAAACATTAAGCAGGCATCTTTCATGTACAGTTGAGTCTGGTCCTAAGAGCCAAATGGAACACAGCGATGAATTATTGTTGTTGAATTTATTGCATGTGGCCAGCAAACAAAAATTGGGTAATTGGCAAACTGACACAGAATGTGCAGCGTTTATTTGAAAACAATAACAATTTTATTGTTGCTGGCCAGTGGCTGTCAAACTGTAACAGCAACCGCCCACGCAGCGCTGTGCATTAAAAAGTTACGCATACGCCGCGTTCAACAGACAAGCAAAAACAAATAAAAACAAATAAAAAGCACAAGCATGCAAAAATATAAATACAAACTAAATAAATATTTGCGCAATTAGTTGGAAGACACGCAGATGTTGAGCTAGAGAAAATGTTCTTGAGCCAATTGTCCAGAGTTATGAATAGACGACAGAGTGAGGGAAGGAAAAGGGGAGCTTGCTGCATCACCTGTTGCAACTGCAACAAGGTCAGTCCAGTTATTTGCGCAAGGCAGCCACGCCCCCACCCCAAAACTTTCAAACAGTTCACTTTGGACTGGGTCCATTGAACCCAGAAACCGAACCCGAAAATAGACCGCAAAGCAAATCAAAAAACGACTTGGCTGCCAAATTAGGCCGGACCCAACAGACATAGACAATGATTTCTGCTCATTTCCTGCAAAAATACTAAAAAAAAAGAGCAAAGAAAACCGCTAAAGAAAACAAAAGTCTAAAAATGCAAACGCAAGTAGAGTTTGCTCGACGCACCGGTTGCCCAATAAAAGTTAAATGAAAATTGCACAGAAAACTTTTAAGTACAACTTTAAAATCTTAATAAAAATTTTTCAATTGTAGCTTACAAAAAGATTTGTTAAAAAATGTTAATTGTGAGAACAATTCAAACTTTAAATTCACAGGGTGTTTTATATAGATCCAGTGAATACAACAAAAGACTGTATGGAACAATGAAGGACAACATAATTAAACTGGTCATACATAACAATTAAATATAAAAATGAAAAAGGGGTTTTCTACGTTCTTCAGAATCTTTAAGAAGTCCTTGAAACATTAAAACTCTATAAATTGCTTCAACGAAACTAAATGAATGCTTTAAGAACAGGGTGCTTAGCGAAAGTAATCTATCACAGGGTGATTATCATAAAAAATTAACTCTGTCCAGTGCCAGGGCACAAATTAGATGGTTGAAATCACAGGATGAACTAAGTCAAAATCATTATTAAAGTTAACTTAAATGAGTTAAAAAGTATACATATATGTATGCATATATGGTATTCCCTTACTAACACAGGATACTCTAACTAAGTCCAGGGTGCTTCATCCGTTGCACATAAACTGAATAGAAAGTGTTAATAAAACCTAACGTAACTTGAGCTAACCCAATTGAAGCTTTTAATAAGCAAAATTATCTTTTGTCTCATATATAACAACTGTGTAATTTCATCAATTAAAGTGGAAGCAATTTAAATTAACAGCAATGAGTGCAAAATTTGTGCATTTTATATGCTATTAAAACAATGCAAATTCAGACGAGATTATGGCAGAGAAAAAAACTGAAAGCAAACATTGCAAAAGATGATAATGAAATTGTAAGGTTAAGCAAAGCAGATTAGATATTCATATACTTATTATATAGCTAAGTAAGTATATTGAGTATTAAATCTAGTGTCTATAAATGTTAAAAGATTTATTTAAAAAAAAATTGATCTAGTCGCTTTTAGATTAACTATTACTCTGGCACGTTGATACCCTGTTCGAAGGGTATATACCAAAAAAAAAAAATTACAGAGCATGCCCCGTTTTGTGGCACTTGCCCCGCGCGCGGGCGCTGTCAACTCATAAATTGTGCGGCACATGTGTGTGCTGGCAATTTATTTTCATCTATTCGCATGTAGTCAAAATGTGGAAAATCGCTTTTCGCCCAGACAATTGCGAGCGCAAATCGATTGCACGAAAAAAAAACAGCCAGAAAAAAATTAGTGGAAAAACTGACTTGCTGACTCTGAAACATGAACACACACACTCACACGCAGCACGAAAAATTTTCGACTTTTTGCTTTAGGCCACAATTATAAGTAACGAGGCGAAAACATGTGAAAATTTGATTAAAAACTAACGTCAAGGTAATTGCTAAATGGCCCCAACAACAATAACTACAACGAGAACAACAACAACTGGCAGTTGTTATTGTTTCTGCTCGCTCCTGTGGCTTTGCACGCGGCACGTTGCGCATACGCCGCGTCTGCCCAACAAACTGCATTTCATGTGGCAGACACCCAAAAGAAAAATAGGAACGCGGCCGAAGGCATAGGAAGAAGAGAAATCGTATGGGAAGGGCAGAGCCAGATAAGCATATCAAGTGCATTTCCAAGTATTTGGGTCTTTGGAGCAAGTGCAAAGCAATTGACGCCACACACACACACACACATAAAATGTAAGGAAAAAAAGTTTACGCGATTTAAGTGCAACGCGTCAATCTTCATCAGCGGCCGCAAATCTCTAAGATAGCTTAAGCGAAATCTAAAAACAAAGAGCATCAAATATGAAACGCGTGGGAACGACTGCGTCATACTCTCGCAAAGTATGCAAAGTAAAGGTAGCTGAGGGAATAGTTTGGAAAATATGCTGTTGTTTCCAAGACAGTTTTGGATATCAATGGATGAAATTGTTCTAAATATTTCCTTATCTTCCATACGTAAATATATATGTAAATGTCTAGGTTTTCTTAAAAATTAAATTCTTTGTTTTAAGCTCTTTAAAAAAAAAAAAAAATTATTCAATTGTTATTTTATTCATTTCTTTTTAGGTCCATAAATAGGATTTCTATATTTTATGTTAAGTTAAGTTTTACAAAAATGCTTTTCCATTAAAATCATTTGAATGAAGAAGAAACTTGGTTTATTTATAAAACTGTAAAACTATGAAAGCTACAAATATTTGAAAATTTACCCGATCCCAAGTTGGGATTTATCAAACAAATCAAGACTTTTATACAAAGAGTAAACAAAAGCCAATATACCCCATTTGCCGCTGCTAAAGCTAAGTAACTGAAATTTAATACTGCAAACCTGGGGCGAATCTGGACCTGGGACACAATCTTAGCAATTGCAATAAGTTGAGTTGAGTTGTTGCCAGGTCATCGCAGCAGGAAATATTTAGACAAAAATGTGTTTCAACCTAATTTATATGTGTGTGCGTGTGTGTTGTGTTGTGTGCATAACTCAACAGCTGTATATAGATACATGCATACACAGTTACATAGTTAAATACTTGCTTACATATCTATTGCATTGAGCTTGGACTTTAATTAAACTGTAGATTTTTTGCAATTGCTTTGATTTAATTAGTTTTTACATATTTTCTACACCTCCCCAAGATTGTTTTTTCTTATCTGATCTGGCACAAATTTCAATTGAATGCCAGCTTGATCTGATTGCAGTCATTAGTGTCAAAATCTATGACGACATTTATGCCAGCTAAGTAAGCATTCAATTTTGTGTTTTATAACTATCAGTTGATCAGTTAATAGACAATCCCATATTTATAGTTTGCTGGCATTTATATTTTTGATAAACTTATATAAACATTCACAGATAGATATTAAAATAATTTCTCTTTGGAAGAGAACTTCATTTTGGAGTATAATAAATAAGATAACAAACGTTAAGCAACCTAAAATCTATAAATAAGTTTTTAATCAGAGCACTCTTCGACGAAAAGTTTAACTAACTTTACCAATCCCATAGTTTTTATATTTAAATAAATTTGAGGTGTCATACACTTAATTTGGTTTAATAATAAAAATAATATTATGCTTAGCTTATTTGTCATATTTGTAACAGACATTATTATAGCTTGTAAACGCTGATGAAGAACGCAAAAGTTAATTTATAAATCAGTTTCATTCCCTAACAAAATATGACAAACACTTCTCACGCCATCTAGACGACAATCAACAACCAGCCCCTTCCCGGGTCTCTATCCCGTTGGTTTTTGTGCGGTTGTTGTCAGGTAGAGCTTGTGATCTATTTCGTGGACCCTGTGACTTACTGGCCCCGTTGTCCGGTGCTGGGCACCTGCCCCCAACTGTGCCATACAATGGCAGGAAATTAAATTCCACGTAACAATAAGCAAAGTCAAACCAAACCGAGGCTGTCTCGTATTGCAATATTATGTACTAAATGTATGTATATACATAGATACATACATTTAAAATATATATATATATATATATATATATATATATATATATATATGTATGTATGTGTACTGTATATTTGCACAAATGGACACCGGCGTGCGAATTAGCCAGAGATTGTGAAGAGGTTTTCTATTTATTTTATTTTGTCGTGAGTGGGAAAAACGACAAAGCCAAAGTTTAAAACTAAAGCTAAAGGCCGTCGCAGTTGTCCGGCCGTTCGTTTGTTAGGGTATATCATTGTTTTCAGCACTTAATAAATCTATATATATATATATACATATATCTATCATATATACTGATTTAAATGTTGCTCGTCCAGCGCCGCGTTTGTTGTCTGCGACAAAAAGCACGTCGCCTTTTGGTCTGCCACAAACAACAACAACAACAGGAAGAGGGGAGTCTGCGACTAACAGATGCCCCATCAATTAATTGACAAATATTGTATAGGAAAATATGCATAAATGGACTTCCAGAGAAACATTTATAATTATTAAGTTATCTATTTAAAAATTTTAACAAAAAATTACGGAGCTGACTTCAGTTTTTATTTAATTTGACATACTACATAAAAATATATTACATTAAACATTAGTCAAAACAACAAACGATGACAAATGGAGTTGACATGAATATATATAAATAGAAAAAAAGAGTTTAATTAAATCGCATGTAAAGAAAGTTAGTCAAGCAAAATGAGCTAAATTAACTACAAAAGATTAAAACTATAAAGCTATATTCCTTTCAATCTCTTTGATAAACTCTTAGAAAACAGCAAAAAAGTTCTGACTAAATGCCATTTAATGTTCCCATTACATTCTTCAAGTCCAAACCTTCTAACCCATTTAATGGCTACAGGGTATGTTAGAAAAAAAAAGAAGTGAAACAAGAAGAAGAAGCAGCGAGAAGCAGAAAGAAATGCCATCACGCCCGTCGACTGTTGATCCTGGCGCTTTGATGTTTTACAAAGTCGTCGTCATCGTCAGATTTTTAGAGCTTGCCACCAACAAAAAGAAGACCAAAAAAGAAGAGAGACATTGACGACGACGCCTGTGGCAAGTGTGGTAAGTGTGGCAAGTGCCACATCAGTCGGTTGAGCATGCGGCTCACGTTTTGGCAATTTCTCATAAAACAAACGACCATTAACGCCTTTAAGTTGTCGGCAGACTTTTGACGTGGCTCCACGTTCGGGGGGTTGCTTTTTCTTCGTCCCTCGACCCTCACCACCCTCACCACTTCCCCCCCTCCCCCCTTCATCACTTCCCCTACTTCTGTGGAGTGTGGCGCGTGTATTGTGCGGGGTGTCACTTGGTTCGTGCCACATATTAAGTTGTCAGCTGCAACTAGCCTATTGTCTACGATGAAGTGAGGCGGAAGGAAAAGGGGGCGTGGCCACAATTTTGATCAACTAAGCCACGTTTAATGGGCACATTTTGTGCGCGGGGACGGGGGGCGGGGCTGACCAGTTGCGTTGCAACCATGTGGCAACTATTGACTGATATGCACATGGCTAGAAACGCGACACGCGGCAGGTGAGTTAAGCAAAAGAGAGGACGGAGGGGCGTGGCAGGCAAGACAGCCATAACAAAGCCAATTTGCGTGCGTAATTTGTGGCACTTAGGCGTTACGTGCCGCACAGCTAGCTAGTGATGCTGCCACCTGCCACCTGCCAGGAGCAAATGGCAAACAGCGTTTGCCGCCTTTTTTGTCATTTGTTTGCATTAAGTAGTTTATGAACAGGGGCCAAAAGTAGAGAAAGGCGACGCCCAATTTGTAATTGAGCATTAGCCACTTGACCGGGCCAAGACCCCAGCAAATTGTGCGTAATTAATGTGGCCAATTAGCCAGCACAAAAAAAACCACAAAAAAAAAACAAAAGAAGCGGCAGCAACTGTTTTGCATTTGCAGTAAAAAAATACAATTAAAAATTAGGCTAAATATTGACAAATAATTTTCGGTTAATTTTTATGTTGTTAAAATGGATTGCAAAAAAAATAAATGAACATAAAAAAAAAAAATGTCATATTTGTTTATTAAAATGCTTTTTTTAAGTGCTTATCAATAAATTTGTATACTTTACATTAAGGATTAGAAGATTTGCTTTCTGTTATACCCAAAATACCCTGCAAACCGGCATGCTGGCTGCTTATACTCTAAGCCTAAAGCTGCCTTCTAAGCTATTTATACCCTGATTTCAGGTGATCCTCACAAAAATTTGAACTGTCTGCAAAGGTATAAAAAAGATTAATGAATTGCTTTGCGATGGGGCGTATAATTAATGTACGTACAATTTAAAATAAAAACTGTGCTTAAGCCAAAAATAAGTGGAAAAAAGTAAATTTGTTTTTATCTTTAACTTAAATACATAAATACAACTTATTTTAATATAAAACATACCTAAATATATTATTATATATTTCCGTCAATAAATGAGAACAACTTATAAGGTTTTAAATGCATTTAACAAACAAGTACATATATATGTATGTATTCAAGTTCAAAAATTGTCAACATTAACGTACTTTGGCAAAGCTTTTTTTAAGTTCTTAGTTTCCTTTAATATTCTCACTTTGTTTAAGATTAAGGTACAAAAACCTTAAACATTAATCTCAACAAACAATTGGCCTTACATAGTTTTTATGAATGCAGGGTAACTGGCCGTCGTGCACTTTGAACTGAAACCCTTTTAACTTTTGTTTTTATTATTAGAACATTAAAGTTGAATGTTATGTGGTGACTTAATGAACTGAACTGGGCTCAAAGCGTTTTCCAGCTAAAAAAAAAACATAATACAAACAAATTTTTTTACATATATCATATATGTATACAGTATGTTTATAGTTATGGTTAGGCAATTTGATACTTGAACGCACTCTTTACACGTTTTTAGCTTAATTATTATGATGATCTTTATGCTTTTTGATTGCCCTCGTCTCTTCTTAGTTGTTGGATTTTTTCGCGGTATTTTGGCGCATTTTATTGTTGCCAACTTTTATGTGCAGCTTTAATGTACCGTATTTTTCTTTTCGTTGCTTCTTTTTTTTTTTGTATATATTTTGTAATAATCGCGCATTGTCGGCGTTGAGTCGTTTCGACATTTTGGCATTTTTATGTCTCAACGTTTTTCTCGCTTTTTATGGCAGCTGCTCAGCGAATTTCTGCCACGTGTTATGCGTGTTTGTGTGCTGGGTGTATGTGTGTGTGTGTGTGTGTTGGTGTGTGTGTGTGGCATTGCTATAAATGTTGCATTCCTATGTTTCAGTTGTTGCATACATATTTATAGAAATGACTTCAGCACGGCAGCCGCAGCTAATGCTTAAATTTTGCGCCCAGTTGTCAGTGCTTAATGGAAAGAAGAAGAAGCACACTGTGAGGCAAAAGTATGCAACAGTTGCCAGTTGTTGTCAGTTTATTATATTTTTTATTATGATTGTTTAAGTGTGTCAATTGGTTTACAAGAAAACATGCGTTAATTGTTTGAAAAGTAAATCATTAATAAATCACGAATAATTTAAGGCCAGAATGAATTATGCTATTGTTTATATTATGTATTATGTATATATATATTTATTTTTTTTTAAATGTTAGCTTTATAAAGAAAGTTGTAAATGTATGTTTTGATATATACATACATACAAAGAAGTTTTTATTTATATATATTTATATTCAAGTAACGAAACATTCATATTATTTTTTGCGAAGTGCACAGTAAAAATAAAATAAAAATATTTTAATTATCCCCATTGATTTTCATTTTTGTTTTATTTAATGAAAATTTACTTAAGTGCAAAAACTTTGTACACTAAACCGATTTTATAAACTTTTTAAAGCATATTCTAAGCATGCTATTTTTTCTGCTTAAAACTGTGTTTATATTTTGGCAAACTAGGAGCTATTATTATGTTTATTTTCATGTAAATAGATATGAATTTGTATATATGTATATATATAATTATGGCAACTGCTGTGGAGGCCTAATGAGGCGCCACAAGTTGCAAGTTGCCAAGTCCAAGAAACATAGCCACAACTCTCCCTTTGTTTGCCCCAACCATTCTGCCAAAACTTAGTCAAACTCATAAGGCTTACAAGTCAGGGCTGGGACTGGGATTGGGGGTCTTAGGCTGCCCCGAAATCTGAGCTCAATTAGTCGTGAGTTCCATTCAAAAAATGGCCTCACCATTTTGGGGCCACAACTCGGGCCAGAGTCGAGCCCCCAAATCCCAGCCCCAGCCTCAGCCCCAGCCCCATTCCACAGTCCAGAGTCAGATTGTTGGTATCATCATCGACATGTTCAGCTTTCTGCGCTTCACGTAAATTACGAAAAATTTAATTTGACCAGCAACAATCAACACGGCCGGCGATAGCAAACAGTTGGTAACTACAGTAGTAACTTTAGACGAATGAATTGTCTTTTAAAAATTTTAAATTATTTAATTAATTAAAAAGTTTAAAAAAATATACAATAAAAAATATTTAAAGTTTTTAATAGAAAAAATTGAAGTCGGAAGTTTTCTTGCAACTTAAAAAACTTTCTCTCCATATATTAAAAATAAAATTTAAAATTCTTGATCGATCACTAAAGTTGCATAAATAATAAAAAAGTAATTAAATAGAAAAAAATTAATTATTAATTTTCGAACTAGAAATTAGCTTAAAAAATCACAATTTGAATTTGTTTTAAGTTAGGAATACTTTGAAAAGTAAAGAAAGGAAAAATATTTTTATAGATTCAAGTATTATTTTTTAGTAACACAGCTACCAATTAATGTTCTTTAATAGATTCTTTGAGTAGTATTTAAATAACTTTTGTGTAAAATTATGAATATTAATCAACTGTACGTTTATGGCAGCCATCACCGTACAGAATATGTAGTATATTTGTACATAAATAAATGTGTATATAAACATATTTAGAGCTATATGTGAGAGTTGTTTTTGAAAGGCTGCCGAAAAACAATTTTGCAGCCGAGCGTGCTTCAGTTTTAATTTGTCAAACTTTGGCCAGTTGGCCCCAAACCCCAAAACGCTGCCAACAACCAGACCAGCTGCCTGCTGTTGTTGTTATTTTTGTTGTTTATATTGTTGCGTTACGTTGCGTCTGCGGCGCAATTAGCAATCTGACCTTTTAACCCTTCTGCGGCCGCCCATAACGGCAGACAGACGACCTTGTAACCACAGCAACAGCAGCGGTTTGGTGGAAGGATGGATTAACTACCCGAAGAAGCAGTAAATGAAGATGTGGCGGCAGAAGCTGCTGCACAGCTGTCATGTGGCACCAGCAACAACAAAAGCTGCAACTTGAAACCATCAATGCAAATGTGGCATTTAAATGTGAGTGAATGCTGCAATCGCTAATCAGCATGTTAAAAGTTAACAGCAAGCTTTGCAGGTGCAGCCAACTTAACAGCAGTTGAAGCAAATCACAATCAATTTAGCACGAAGAATACTCAGGCAAAAACAAACGCTTTGCAACACTGTTTGTGTGGATTAAGTGGGACTTTTACATTGTTTGCTTAGATTATATAAACATGTTTATATATATATATATATATATATATATATATATATATATATATATATATATATATAT